>APFE030355797.1:307875-341407 GCA_000404065.3 Pinus taeda
TTAAATAAAATTAATAAACATAGTAAGTAAATAATAAAATCAATTAAGTTATAAGCCTATTAATCAGTTAATTAAAAAATAAAATAAATAAATAAATAAATATATAAAATCATAATAAATAAATTAAATAAAGAATAATTAATTAAATGAAAATCTAGCCGACCTATTTTCTTACATCTTTTCTTCAATTTCCTATATATATAACCTAAATCTAGCTCTTGGATACATCATTAAGATATGAAGAATATCTATTGACGCATCCCCTGATGATGGACTCACTTGGTAGTCTGAAACGTTGGGTTCACTAAAACTCTATAACATGTCATTCGTCCTATCTAAAAAGAATCATCTAGTTAAAAACTTATGTTTGTTCATCTACCGCATCCATGGTTCAACCAACCAACTGTGTATGGTTGGGAATGTGTCATTAGTGACAACTTCAATATCTTGGTTACCTCGGTTAAGATCAAGTTCTTCTGGCTCCAACTGTCAATGATGAAATGTAGTGGGGTCACCTTAACAAACATCTATGAATGGAAGGGGTGCTACCATTCTTCATGCTCTTCTAGCTCTTCTAGTTAGCTCTTTATGGTCGTAAGGGTACAACTAACTCCTAGGTCAATGATCCACTTTCCTTTATACTATTCTAAACCATAATTAAATCCAAAGTTTGTTTCTTTTTCTTTAATCTCTACCAAAATGATTTTTTTGCACGAAATTCATTAATGTTGTGATATAGGATTTTATAGAACTCATATAGAACTCATACCACTTTCTACTGTCATTTTTCGTCTTCACCTTATCCTTGGTTTTCTATGACTTGGGATGGTTATCTTGAGGTTGACTCCTTTTTCTCAATCCCTAGTGTTGTAAGGTTGGGCTACCTTTTCCAAGCTTCTCTTGTAGTGACTTTCCAGACCCAAACTCTCACTTATGCCTTTGCTTCAATTTTTGTTCAATATCAATAGCATATTGATAAGTGGCTCCCAATGAGGACATATCTAGGAAATTCATCTCCATTTAGATGTACCTTTGTAGAACATTGCAATACTTGAGAACCAGGTGCTACATGGAGTGCTTGATTACCATATTTGAGCACAAGGTATGGAAAATATTTATGTACTCTAGCACCATCTAGTCTCTCTCTTATTTCAAGGTTGTTCATCTTGTGTATTGGGCATTATAGTTCCATATAGGGTAGAAATATTCCTCAAGGGCATCAAAAAATTCTTCCCAAGTGGATCCTGCCTTGAATATCATAGACTCATCTTTGTTGTGTCTCTCCAAGCAACCAACACTAATATCTAACATGGATAGAGATTTTAGGAGTGCAAAGGTAACCTTTTCATTGTTAACTTGTACCTTAAAAGGTGTCTCACCTTTAAAATTGCTGCTACTTGAGGGTGCCTCAACCCTTGTTGGAAGTCATTGAAGGATTTGGGAAAAAATTCCATCTCATTTCCTTGTCATGCAAGTGCTTCCTCGAGAAAACCTTAATAGAATCTCCGGCTTTGACATATCTTTGATATTCTACCATGGGAGATTGCTTGGATTGATGAGAGCAATTGTTACCAAGTCAATTAGTGCAAGACTCAATTCTTTGTACCTTGACTTCATCAAGGACATGCATTGAGAAACAACAATGAGAAAATTGCTTTGATACCACTGATTTGGGATGTAAAAGGAATGAAATTTGAAAGTAGGAAAGGATGTGAAACACACACATATAAAGATATACTAGAGAGCATAGTAACATAGTGAGAATCCAATTTGTATTAATAAATAAAATAAAATAATGTTGTAAAACACAGTTTGGATAGAATGATAGTAGTTATCTCTAGAAAAAGAGATGGTCGGTACACGCATTAATAAAAGCTACTACAAAAGGCTAAAAGAATGGTCTTTTAACACAAGGAAAGAACCCTAGAGGTCCAAATCCCTAACCTTAGAAGATGAAGCACTAAAAAATTTGCAAGTCTCAAGGTGTTTAGATGATACATCAACTTCTTAGTGGTGTAAATTTTCAATACTATCTCTGTTTGAGGTGCATATTAATTTGGAAAAAAATATTTAAGAATTACAACTTCGGATTAGAGAGTGGGATATCTTAAACCCAAAATTAACAAAATAACACCATTTAAAGCCTCAAAACAACTTGGAAATTTGAAGCCCAAAAACCATCGAAATATTAGAACCATTTATGTCTACTTAGATGAGAATTAATGTTAAAATATTTAAAATAAATAAATAATTCTGGTTTTTTAAGTAATAAAATAATTAATTATGGGAATTCTTTTTGAGAAGTGTAATAACAAAGCGTCTTACATCTATATTGCTAATCCCTTTCTTCATGTATGTGTTATTGTGGACTTGCTTTTGGAAGATTTCCCTAGATCATGTGAACGAGCGTTTTCATATTTTATGAGTGAGTAATGCATTGTTGAGAAATCGACGGGTACATTGCATATATTTGCGTCCTTTTTCAGAATCTATACTTTTGTGGACTCTCGTACTTGCACAGGAGCAGCAGACAGTAAAAAAGGTGTAGACTTAATGTGAACTTCAAAGCATTCTCATGAAATCCTTCAAAAATATTTTATGACTTGACAGTTTATATTTCAATTCTTAAAATCTTAAATTCAAATGAATGCCACCTTTTTTTTTCACATTCCATGATCGATTGATTGCCATCCGCAAATATTTCATGACTTGACAGTTTATATTTCAATTCTTAAAATCTTAAATCCATATGAATGACACCCTTTTTTTCACTTTCCATGATCGATTGATGGCCATCCGCAAATATTTCATGACTTGACCGTTTATATTTCAATTCTTAAAGTCTTAAATCCACATGAACGCCACCCCTTTTTTTCACATTCCATGATTGATTGATTGCCATCCGCTTGACAAACTACATAATGAAAAGAAACTGGTTACACTTCTTTCCATCGTTCACACTCTTTTTTTTGGGTGGTTGCCGGACCAATGGTGCGTGCAGCCACCGTGCAATTCCTGTCTCACTGTTTTCATTTTTGTGGACTTGCTTTTTATAATAAAGTGATGAGGGTGGAAAATTCCTCGAATCATTTGAACTTGAGAGCACTTTGATATTTTCATATTTGTCTGGACGATCATGCATTGCCGGGAAATCGATTAGTAGTATGCATATATCTGTGCCCTTTTTCACAATGTAGGGTTTCGTGGACTCTCGTACCTGTAAACAAGTAGTTGACAGTTAAAAAATGAGTGGATTCCATGTGAAGTTTAAAGCATTCTCATGAGTTGACAGTTTTGTTGAAAAATGTAATTGGTGCTGTTAAATCAAATATTTTTTAATGCAACATGCAATTTTTCTTTTTAAGTGGGCAGCCCACTTTTATGATACTGTGTTGTTATTGAAGTATTTCCAAATTTTATCTCAGAGCGTGCCTTTTTATTCAGTAAGGGTGAATTGACATATTGTAGTCAGTGAGGATATAGTGGTGCGTGATTCAAGCGGGAATCAACTGAGAATAATTATCCAAGAAACAGATATTTCGATACGGTGCAATTTCATGTCTTTTTGCTTTTCTTAACCTATGGAAATTAATCACAGATTGCCGGAAGGAATTCGATTACTTGTGGTTCCCGTCTACATGGAAATGGGAGATACCACAAAAGCTCAAATGTTTCTGCTGGTTAGCACTAAACGACCGTCTGCTCACTTGGAAGAACCTCCAACTCTAGGTCTTTATAGGTCACGATATGTGTCCTATGTGCATGAGGGGTTGTGAAGATGTCGATCATTTGCTGCTATGCTGCCCATACACTATGGCGGTATGGTATAAGTATTGGATGCATTAAATATAGCTCCTAATAGACAGCATCAGCCACTGAAATCTTGCTTATATTATTAGTTTAACTCTTAGCATCAGTATTGATCCCTGCCTTTCTACATTATATGGTCCATTTGGCAAAGCAGGAAACCTCTTGTTTTTTTACTAGAAGTTGCAATGGTTCGGGAAGATGTGGTCAAGAAAATGGCATTTTGTGCAGAAATCTTAGTCGCATGAACAAAAGGCAAATCATGTACAAGGATATCTGGACTTTCCTGTGAGGCTTTTTGATGGGGCATGTATGTAGAGAAAAAGTGGATGTGGAGCTTTCATTGTATTAGAGCCAGAGAACTATTATCATTTTTGGTGGGAAAGTGGCTACCGTACTAACAATTGAACATAAATAATAGCATTATTGGGTGTATTGATAGGTGCAAAATGGTCGGGCTAGGGAACTTATAGGTTTATGGAGATGCTAAAGACATCATATTGGGTCAAGGTCTATTCACTATTTAATCTTCATATATTAACAAACTAGATGTTGTGAATAAGAACCTGGTAAGTACTTTTCAAACATATTGAATTTGGACATATTCACAGGGGCAGATCTCCTATCTAAACGTGGTATCTCTAAGGAACCCGCTAATTTATACTTTGCCACTTTTGCTCACGATGATTTGATTAATGCTGGCCACATTAATTTCTCTTAGGAGGTGATTTCTGGTATATATTTTGTATTATCTGTTAACTTTATTGTACTTTTTGTGGAGACATGATGATGAGAACATATTGTGTAACATTTTGGTTTTTTGGACAATCTATAAGGGCCATAAACTAGGTACCAATGTATATAGGATCAATACTTTTCTAATAGAATATAGAGGGGAAGTAGATGGATAGAAACACGGATACTTTTCTAATAGAATACAAAGGGGAAGTAGATGGATAGAAACACGAATATAAGAAATCTAACAAAAGATTCATATGAGAATTGTTTGAAAGAAAATAGAAAAATCCATGATTGTGTACTCTCTTTTTATACAAATGAAAAGAAAGTGTTTTTTCCTATGGAAAAAAAATCCACAATAATGCCACCACCTTTTGTGGTATATTCCATCATGTGTGAATGATTGTTGATGGTCCTATGTTTGTCACATATGACAAATATGAGAGTAAAATCACATTTACAAAATAGTGGGGAATTTTAATTGTTTATATTTGTTGGTGCTATGCAACTAGTTCACTAAATAGAATAAGAGATAGACCTACAACTTAAAAATAAGCATCTTCGAGGGGACAACCTCCTTTACATTACACAAATGAACAATTCTTTGATGATACAAATGACAAGAGCTCCTTTCTATATATAGGAGTCTAAGGGGTCACAATATAATCAAAGCTGACATAACAATAATAATGTAAGGGCACAACAATAATAATTGCGGGCTTCAATGGGTCACAATAATAACAATATGGGAACTACATGGGCACAACAATACAATAAATGGGTTACACTAATAACAATAAGGGGCTACGCTAGTAGTATAGGGACCTAATATGCCCCTCTCCTTCAAAAAGTGTTGTCCTCAATGCTTGAGTAGTTATGGGTGCTTCTGTATAAAATTCTCATCCTCCCATGTGGAATCTTTAGCGGTTAAGTTCTTCCACATGATGAGATAATCTAAAATTGATTGATTCCATAATTGTCGGGTTCTTATTTCCATGACTGCTTTAGGTTCCAATATGATTTTTACTTCCTTGTCAGGTTCCGACAATATTGTTTGAATTGGAAGCTTGTTACATATAACCTTCTTTGAGCATGAAACATGGAAAACTGGGTGCACTCAGGAAGATGCAAGAAGCTGCAATTGTATGCCATAGTACCAATCTTTTGCAACACCTTGTAAGGACCATAGTGCTTTGGTGATAATTTATTATCCTTCTTAGCTTGTTTGAGGGACATTTGTTTGTATGGTTGTAGCCATAAAAATACCCAGTCGCCTACATCAAAAATTCTTTTGTTGTGATGTTGATCTTCCTGTTGTTTCATTTGATTCTGCGCCAAAGTGAGGTTATCCTTTAAGAGTTGGAGAACTTTTTGTTGATGCTTGATGTGATATTCCATTTCTTGAACCTTAGAATTTTCTATTAAATATGACGTGATGGATGGTATATGATATCCATAAAGTGCCATAAATGGGGTCATTTTTGCTTAAGTGTTATACCACCATTCAACCAAAGATAACCACTTGACCAATTGTGTTTGTTTATCAGATACCAAGCAACAAAGATATCCTTCTAAATTATTTTTCACCATCTCTATTTGTCCATCTGTCTTGAAAGTTTGAGGAGTGGTAATTCCTACCAATGCATTACAAGATATGGCCAGATTCATTTCTTCTTTCTTTGGGGTTGGCTCTTGTTGTATATCCTCTTATTTTGACATTTCTTGATCCTTTTCTTCCTCTTCTTCAAAATCTATGTAAAATAATTTATTCTCAACACACTTATGACCTTTAGTGTATTTTCTATCACAACTGTAACAAAGCCCTTTTTTTGTTTTTTTCTTCCAATTGTTGTGGTGTCAACCTTATAGGTTGTGGAAGGCTAGGAGAAGCAACACTTCCATATTTATAGTTGTGAGTGGTAGGATTCCTTGTTTCCATAATTTTTCTTCAATTTTTCTTGCCAACTTGAATGTCTTCTCCAATCAATCAAGTTCCCAAAGATAAACTTCATGTTGAATGTTAGCAAGTCCCTATGAAGACATCAATCATTTGCTTCTATGGAATATCATTTACCCTTATATTCAATTTTTGGAAGTTCTCAATTTGATCTGCCATTGAACTCTTTTGTTTGATATTTATCAATTGGCTAAAGAAGGTGTTGCTCTTTGTATCCTCATAATGTCCTATCATTTCCTCAGTGAAAATTGACGAGCTGACAAGTGGTTTACGAGAACAAAGCCCTTTATACCATACAAACTGATTTGGTTCTAAATATAAAGATGCAATACGTACCTTTTGTAACCGTTTCTCTATCTGTACTATTGAAGTTACCTGATCCTTGCCATCAAACTTCCTCATATTTATTTTTCTTTCTTTTAAGAGCTCGATCTTGAAACGACTATAACTTTGTAATTTCAGATTTCCAAGTTTTAAAATTTCATCCTATGGTAACCCTTTGAGTCGTCTTTCGAACCCCATAGGTCTAGTCGATATTGGATTCTTCAAGAAGGCGTTGTTCCCAATCTCCCACGATGACCTGATTATAGACTCGTTCAGTAGAGATAACTTGTATGAAGTGTCATGTGTCATTGTTCAGCCCTGAAAAATATACCCAAGAAACAATCATCTGTCATCTTTCTATCACTTTTTACAAAATTTACATCTGATGCTTAGAGAGAAAGTTATGACTATTTTCCCAATGTCACATGTTTGAGATCGAATTCTAGAGTCTGCAAAAACCTTAACTTCCTTAGTTAGTATATTCGAAAACATAGCGCGAAAATATATGAAATTAGGTCACCCTGTGCATCAAGATTTCATCTCAACATGGTTTTAATTTCAGTTTCTTAAGCTTCATAGAAAAAAATTATAGTGAAAATTCCAAGATGTCTTGTTTTGAGCAGTGAAACCCTAGAATCCAAAGCTCTAATACCAAATGCTATGGAATTGGCTCACAAAATAGAGTAAGAGATAGATCAATGACTTCAAAATAAGCCTCTTCGAGGGATAAATCTCCTTTACATTACACAAATGAACAATTCTTATATGATACAAATGACAAGACCTCCTTTCTATATATAGGAGTCGAAGGGGTCACAATATAATTGGAGCCAACATAGCAATAATAATGTAAGGGCACAATAATACAATAAGTGGGTTTCACTAATAACAATAAGGGACTACAGTAGTAGTATAGGGACCTAATAGCTGGGTAGAAATTTGATAATGGTGACATTTTTTTATTTTTTATTTCACTGTTTGGCTTTTTGAAATGTAGTTTTTTAATATATTAATAAATAGTTGCTACATAGTATCTAGTACCTTCCATTTATTTTAAATACAGTGAAATTAAATTTAAAAACAATAAAGAACTAAAATTTCATATGCCTCATCTTGTAACAACAAGACAATTGTATTTAGAAAAAAAAAGTATTAGTCATTGTTGCATTTATTATTTATTATCTTTGTTCTTTGATGCTTACTTGATGTTATTAAATAAATTATTTTAATAAAAATGTGCTCAAAATATGGTACATTATAGTTGGTCCCTACCGCTTAGTTTAAATATAGATAAATTAAAGTAAAAACAATAAATACAAATATTTAACATTGTGTTAACTTGTTTCTAAAGTTTCCACATCATTGTTACTATTGTACAAAAAAGAGGTTTTTTGTAATGTTCTTCCAAAAATAATATGTTAAATAGTTGCTACATAGTATCTAGTACCTTCCATTTAGTTTAAATACAGTCAAATTAAATTTAAAAACAATAAAGAACTAAAATTGCATATGCCTCATCTTGTAACAATAAGACAATTTTATTTAGAAAAAAAATGTACTAGTCATTGTTGCATTTATTATTTATTATCTTTTTTTTATGCTTACTTGATGCTATTAAATAAATTATTTTAATAAAGATGTGCTCAAAATATGGTACATTATAGTTATACCGCTTAGTTTAAATATAGATAAATTAAAGTAAAAACAATAAATACAAATATTTAACTTTGTGTTAACTTGTTTCTAAAGTTTCCACATCATTGTTACTATTGTACAAAAAAGAGGTTTTTTGTAATGTTCCTCCAAAAATAATATGTTAGAGACAAACCAAATTTTTTACTTGTTTAGATACCAAACACATATTAGTTAGAAAATACCACGATTTTCTTAAATAATATAATTCAATCTTGAATCCTCAATGCATATGGAAGCTCTTTTACTAATATCAACATCTTCAAGAAAGAAATATAAAGTTGTTCAATCATGCTTCAATACTCAATAAGATAATCATGCTTGTTTGCATAAGACAATAACATTATATTACATACGAGAACAATAAATTACTCATGTTACTTATACAATCGCTTGTTGGGTGGAAAGTAACTGTTATCTTGATGCTTGAATCCTCAATGCATATCGAAACTCTTTTACTAATATCAACACCTTCAAGAAAAAAATATCAAATTGTTCAATATGTTCAAGTGAAAAACATAAAATTCTTCAATACTCAATAAGATCATCATGCTTGTTTGCATAAGAAAATAATCTAATACTACATTTGAGAACAATTAATTACTCATGTTACTTATACAATCACTTGTTGGGCACAAAGTAACTATTATCTTGATGCTTGAAAGCTAATGTATTATCTAAAGTATATTCTCTACAGAAAATGTAAATATGCACAAGGTAGAAAGTACCAGAAAGGTTCTTCAATGAGAAGTTGTTGCTATCTCATTTGATGTTATTGACTGAAATTGAATCTCACTTCTGCATAAAATATTTCCATTACTATTTTTAAGGTGCATCATATTTGGTTGCAAATACACTACAATGGAAAGATTCTTCAATTAGGAACTTGTTCATGGTGGCATTTGTGCATTGAAATAAGATGGACCCTAGCTCAATTGGTTTGAATGAGCAAAATTTGAATTCACGACCAACTTGGCTAGACACATAACCTTAATCTGTATTATGCAAAGTGGAATTTTCAGTACCTTCTACTTATTTTAAATATATCTAACGCCATTTTTTTAACATTTTAAATTTCGATGAATTAGATTTGTCAAAGTGAAAAGTTGGAAAAAAATAAGTTGAAAATCTCCATTTTTGGCAACAAAAACATTATGGTAATCATTAAGTAGCGAGTGATTTAATACACCAAATAAGACTCTAGCCCCAATGGCAAAGGCAAACAATGCAATTATAGTAAAGATAGAAAATAAATGAAATTTACAAAAATCCCTCACAATTTCGAGCATGTTGCCCCATACAATTTCCAGCATAAACAATATGGTTTCTAGCTAAAAGCACATGCAAAAGATAAAAAATATTTGAGGAAATAGATGGCTGAAATTTCTGCAAATAAAACCTTGTTATACCATACATTTCCCAGCTACTAAAACACATTCTCCAGTTGAAAATATATGCATAATTTAACAAATGTATGGAGAAGATGACTAGAAAAATTTGCAATCAACCCATGGTTGTCCCATGAAATTTCTAATGTCCACAATGCCATCTTTCAAATGAGAGCTACAATTTTCTATAAAACAAACTACTTTGAAGACACATCACTGTACAAATAATTATTATGTAAAATAATAATAATAATACTTATATTAATGCCCAGTACATAGCGGTAGCTCGTATAATATTAAAAGAGGTGAACTCATTGAGGTCGACCTGCGTTACACAAAATGATATCAGACTGGTTTATAATGCATAACCTTCCTACATAACAATTTTTGGACGAATCTACTAATTCACAATTTTGGAACGATCAATGAGGATATATTTGAGCTAAAATATAAATAACCACACCCCGACACAACTAAATCCTCATCAATATAGATTAAAATATGAATATGTTAAATATTTTTTTAAACATACAACATAGAGATGTAAATAAAAATATGAATATACTAGCATTTGCACCAAATGTTGCAAAGGAAACGCTGTAAGGCATAAATTGAGGAACAATCAGGATATGGGAATGGGCAAATCTAAATGAAATGTAGAGATGTAGTAGAAATGAAATGGATTTAGGGTGCCTCACACTATTTTTTATTAATTATTGAATTAATATTGCATATAAATAGTTGTTCATGACTACGAAGCTACCAAGTTGCTCAATGGGTAAGCTATAGCCAAAGGAGAGGAGAGGTAGGAAGAAAACTATAAATTGTACATGTGAGTTAATTTGAATTTACTTTAAAATCATAGTAATTTAGTTTCAATTTGAATTTATTTATTCTAAAGTCACTTTTATTCATAAAAATTAATTAATGGTTGTGTAAGACTGAAAGTATGCTTTAAAATCATAGTAAACAATCTAATAAGTTAAAGATGATTATTAGAACTAAATCATAATTTTAATTTTGTTTTATTTTTTAATTAATAAAAATAATTAGTCTCTCTCCAATAGATGAGATGATTATTAGAATACATCATATTTTTTTATTTTATTTTTAATTAATAAATATTAGTCTCTTTGTATTCTT
Source organism: Pinus taeda (assembly GCA_000404065.3). Classification (NCBI taxonomy): domain Eukaryota; kingdom Viridiplantae; phylum Streptophyta; class Pinopsida; order Pinales; family Pinaceae; genus Pinus; species Pinus taeda. Next base: position 318,925 of record APFE030355797.1, read on the forward strand.
GTATCATACCCATGGTTGGGATTATATAACGAATCTTCTGCATCTCATAACTTATCCCAAAAATAATTCTACTCATAATTTGAATTTATTTATTTTTGGAGTCAAATTTATTCATAAAATTTTAATGGTTGTTTAACACTGAAAGTATGCTTTAAAATCATAATAAATGAGTTTTAATTTGAATTTGTTTATTTCTAAATCACATATATTCATAAAAAAATAATAATTGTAACATTGAAAGTATGTTTTAAAATCATTGCAAATAATCTATTAAAATAAATGTGATTTAATTTACTTTCTATTATTATTTAGTTAATTAAAATAATTATTCTCTTATGTGGAATTCTATTTTTCTCCTCCTTATTTAGGTAAGAGAATTTATATTGCACATAATTCCAGGCCTTGTTAATTAAGACACAAGATAGGTATTGTCATTGAAGTTTATTTAGCTCAGGAGTCTAGGGATATTTGTTAAGGTTGACTCTTATTTTTTATCTTGGTAACCTGAACTCTTTATTTTTGACCATTTCTAAACCCAAACCCATAATTATATTATGGTTTATTAATGAAAATACAAAAACACAGTGTACGTGAGGGTGAAAATGCATATCAAATGCATGATTCTTCCATGCGGTTGGAGGATTTTTGGAAAATTGACGATTGTTTTGAAAATTTTTTGTTTTATTTTTGACTAGGGTTTGGATGACTTGTTGGGTTTACAATTTATAAGGATATGTCATGTTCTATTTCACTGCCTCTCTTCTTTATAGGTGGATCAAACTTCTCATATGAATTATGTCTGCGGATCAAACTTCTCAAGTTAATTACATCTGCAGCTTTCCTAGGACACATGTGCTAGCCATTGTCTAGAACCCCTTTTTGAAATCTTCGGCCTTCATCAATGACACATGCTTTAATATGTTTGTTGAGGGTTCTTGTGGAAGAGTATTGAAATTACTTACGGCTATATGAATATTTTGGTAGAATTGATGAGAAGACAAAGGTTTCTGGTATTTTTGGTTTCTTCATAAAAGGTGTCGTTGGGTTTCAATTTGCAAGATTATTTTCCCTGGAAAAATGCTGGTAGCACGGATCTGTAGTTGTTCTCCATATTCCTCAATTATCACGATTATTTTCCTCTAAAATACTCTTTGGTGAATTTGAATTTTCAGTGTTAGATTTTGCTGGTGATAAATCTAACAACACTAATGGTTACAGGTGTTTGATTTGTCATTTCTGAAATCTAATCATCTTTTCCAAAATCTAAGGAATGAGGATTTTTTCAAGGTCCTTCTACCATGAATCCTTCATCAGAGAATGAATTATATAGAGGCATAATAATTGAAATCGATTCCTGATTCCGTGAGCTGAAATTGTTTGAAGCAGATTGTCCATTGAAACTCCCATCTCCATCTTTGTCTATTGAATATCTCGAGCTCTTGTTTCTCAATAAGTATGAGCATTATATTGACCTCAGAGCTCATTGTTTTAATATCACAAGTGGCTACCCAGAGTATACATTGCCCCTCAAAAAATAGAAAGGAATCAATGTACAATTTTGTGTTGTCATGCCTCAGTAGCAAACTTAGAAGCACCATTACTTGAGAAGGCCGAGCTTTTCTTTGGGTATATGTGATATTTATCTTCAGATTAGGAGGCTCTACTAGTTTCTTCTCTTCAAGTAGTGATCCTAGGTCTGAAGCTTCACCAATAGCACTAATAGCTAAAGACCTTGATAGAGGACAGAAACCTTGTGTGACAAATCCTTGACGATTTGTTGATGCTGTAAGAGTAACACTGATTGCATGAAATTGACTTATGCGTGACTGTAACAATGATAGCATTGAGCATCCTATTGATTGGTTGTATATCAGTGAAAAAAGAACTTGTAATCAGATATGCCAATCAAGAACAAAGAACTAGCTAAAGGTTGAACACTTTCCCTGAGTGTGGACAACCAAAGAATAACCTCGTGAGTAAGCCCCAACTGAATCATGGAATTCGAAAAGGATGAATAAAAAATAACTGCCAGTTTTCCTCTTCTACAAAATCCTCCATTCTTATTATAGATGTCTCCGCAACTCTAATTTCTGGTATGACTTTGCGATTTCTTGAACTTACAACAAGTATCGAGTTGGAGAGGTGGGTTAGCAGCAACAAACCAAATTCTTCCATCAACTAGGAACCATATCTCCAAACTTCATCCAGAAATAAAGTAAACCTCTGAGTCTGCAATCTCTGACTCAACCACATATTTGCATATTCATCACCCTCATTTCTATCTAATTCTATCTTTGTAAGCGTGGCTATTTGCATACACAGTTCATTTCTAAGATTGTGAAAGATGGATTATTGGAAACAGTGGGTCAAAGAAATAAGTCATCTCTGAAGAGATTTCTCACCTTTGGACTATTGAAAACTGATATGTTTGCTGAGGATTCTTGTGGAAGAGTATTGAAATTACTTACGGTTATATGAATCTTTTGGTAGATCTGACGAGAAGACAAGGGTTTCTGGTCTTTTTGGTTTCTTCATAGAGGGTGTCACTGGGTTTCAATTTGCAAGGTTATTTTGCCTGGAAAAATGCTGGTAGCAGGAATCTATAGTTGTTCTCCATATTACTCAATTATCACAATGATTTTCCTTTGAAATACTCTGGTGAATTTGAATTTTCAGTGTTAGATTTTGCTGGTGATAAATCTAATAACATTGATGGTTACAGGTGTTTGATTTTTCATTTTTGAAATCTAATCATCTTTGCCAAAATCTAAGGAACGAGGTTTTTTTCAAGGTCCTTCTACCACGAATCCTTCATCAGAGAATATATTGGTAAGTCTCAAAGATGCCGACTTGAACAACATTTCATGAAGGACAACATAAAACCGATATCCCAACTCATTCATTTCATTATCCCCATTGATTCATCACATGATAAAATGAGAAAATCTGAACATCTTTTAACAAATATAACACCTCAATTGGAAGACTATATCCAAGAATACTCCAGGAATACTAAAACCATGATCGAAGACACAAAACAATGATCAAACAGAACACATGCCAACTTATAAGATAAAACACATCATAGACTCTCTAGCTCATGGTCTTGAAGGCAGATGGAAATCAGTGCAGAAGGCCACCCCAAATGGTCATGATCGAAGCCAAGAAGCAGAAAAACCCATTCATAGATACAACAATAACGTGCACGCCAGGAGCTATGATAGTCCAATGATATGACATGTTTAAAGCATGGGAAAATCAAACCTAAGGAAGCCACAAATAACTTTGCAATAAAATATAAAATATAAAAGCATGCATGTCGCCTTCTTCATTACCAAGAATTGACCAGCATACATCGATAATCAAAAAATTACAAGGACTCACCATGCAATGTAAAATAATCCAAAACTAAAGGATCAGTGGAAATAAATTAGCTACTTGTATGCCTTTCATCAAGTTTCCTTCAACAGGCATCATTCCAGGCAGAGATGTCCCAGGCCAAGTAGTCGCCGCTAGTCCAAAATACCTACTAAACAAATCCTTGTTTCAACTCAGAAAATGATTGCTTATTACAAGCAACAACAAAACAACATGATCAACATAACAGGGTAGAGAGATGTTCATACCCAAGAGAAGATAAGGCTCCAGGGCACCCTGCTATAGCCATAGATATGGGTGAAGGTCCAGCAACTCCATTGCTGGAGCAACTAACAGCACATGAAGCTGAAACGACGAGAGATGGAACATCTGATGGAACCCAACAGTTAGAAATATGATGATGTATATTAGTATGAAAACATGACCATGACTAATGGAAGAGGTTTTTCAGATGGAAAACAAGCAAGAAAACAAAATCCATAAATTTAAATTTTAGATTAATCTCTTGTCACTAAAAGAGCAAGTTCACCAACCATGTTTCTCTTGTTTCTGCATTCTTGAATCAGTATTAGTGATTACCTCCTGCTTCTGTGGCAATAATTTGCTTGAATCATTATTGTTTCCTCGCATAGCATCTACCTGACTTTCTTCCTTAATGTTGTCCACCTTTATATGTGTTTGAACAATACTTCCCTCTATGAGGTCTCCCTTACAAGAGCTCTTATCCTCTTCTTTGTACTCTGAACTATCTTCCCTTTTCTCCTAATCTCTTACTTTATCTACTGATATAGATTTGCCTTCAAATGCACCGCTGACTCCCATCTGTTAAAATTACAAAGCAGAATTTACACGAAATACTTCAGCAATGACATGCATTCTTACTTAAGTTTCTGCAATAAAATTTTATATACTAATATACTTCATCCTTGTTATAGGCAATTTATCCCATATTTCAAAAAACTACTACACAACATGGGATGCAGAAAGTGAAGCACTCTTACAGTCTCTTCTGCTGGCAATTCAGTAGTGGCTATGTCTGCCGCAACAATGGTACTGTCAATCTCTGAAATGTTAGCTTCTTTCTCTGGAGGTACCTGAACAAAAACCCATCATATAGTTATTTAGACCACCTCCCTATCTATCGAGAAAATCAGAAATTAAAAGTTGATTGAATTGACAAAAAAACATACCAGCAGGTCTATCTCCATTTTCTTTAAAGAAGTAGTCTTAGAATCCACGATTGAAGGAGAGTTGTCCAGACAGAAATCCAACAAAGCAACTTAAGGAACTGGAGGAAAAAAAAAAAATTCCTAACTATAAGAAATTGCATGCATGTGCATCTGTGTTCTAAAAGACTTACATCACTGGAGATTCAAATTTCCCTATTGAATTTTCAGATGGCAATACATAAGTCTGCCTATCAATCTTCTCTGCTTCTATCTGATTTCTTTTAGATTCAGAAATGCCTTCCACCTTTACAGGAATATTCACCTTTTTTGCCTCTAGTAGGGGGGCAACAACATCTGAATCCTCAAACTTAACACTAATCTTTTCGCTTACTGTAATTGTTTCCTTATGTCAACTCTCCATATCTATGACCAAAGGACGAAGATGTAGTATGATTTTGAGTTGCAAAAGTTGTAGGAGGCAACACATTTGTAATTTCATTGTTAAACCCACCAATGACATCTGCATTGTCAGAAGAACCAATCTCCATCCCCGTGGATTGACAATAAGTGAGTGAAGTTGCAGGAGCAGCAGGGGATCCAATTTCATCAATCTTAGTGGGGCGAGGCCTTTTCTTATTGGTACTTGCAAAGAGATTTCAGTACATTTCAATTTAAAAAATCAATGAGGAAAAAATAAGATCAAGCATGAGACTGTAGCCAATCAAAAGAAAGGCAAATATACTCTCGGTCGGATGAGCCAATCGGGACGGAGAAGCAAAAATGGGAGATGATACATGCATAGGAGATTAAACATTTGGAGGCAAAGAAGGAGAAGATGACGAGGCTACCTTCAAATCATTTAAATTTTCTTCTGCACTAGTAATTTGGCTTGCAAATCCAAACAACACCTCTGAAACTTCGACCTCTTGCTCTGAAAATGCTGCCGACACCTACAAAATTTAAATCCCAACAAATTATCATTCAAACAGAATCCATTTTTTGGGTGGCTTGCAAATCCAAACAACACCTCTGCAACTTCGACCTCTTGCTCTGAAAATGTTGCCGACAACTACATAATTTAAATCCCAACAAATTATCAATCAAACAGAATCCATTTTTCGGGTATCTGTAGAATTTTGAAAAACCCAGTGGCTTATAATAAATCTCCTTTGGAAATAGACAAAATAGAATAAGCCATAGCAGTTGGCTGATACTATCGATATATCTTTAGAAATTTTGTAGGACGGGGTTTCGTTCCAATGGGTTTCTGCAATAAATCCAAACACGGTCAAGAAAAAAAAATACCAACTCCCCAAAAAACTCTGAATCCCAACTCAAAGAAACCAAGTAGATTCACAAAAAAAAGAAACAGACCATTCTTTTGGCTGATTTAGCCGCCGATGGGGAGGGCGAAACGCTTCAAATCCTTCCATTACAATTAGAAGGAGACGGCACCTTTGCTCTAGGAAAGCAATGCAGAGCTATGGCGGTAGCATCTGGAAGGGACGACGCTGACGATGTCCCTTCATGAGCTCTCTTCACATATGTTGTATATATAAGACCAGTCAATAAAGAAAAGAAAAAACACTTCCACCAAATTTGTAACTGTTTTGAACGACGGTTTAAGTCTTTGTAATCGTCTAACATCTAATCGTACGGTGTCCAAGGATGACAGGTAGGAAAAAAGGGGGATGGATTTCAGAGGGAAACCCTTACAACGTAATTAAATATTTAGTTCTCAATAAAAATAAAAAATAATATCACCTGTATCACTTATAACAACTATAAAAGCTATGTTGAATAATAATAACCCAATAATCATATAAATCACATTGCCAACTTTAACTTCACAAGTTGTCATTTTCCAAATCTCTAATATAATATTTGAGTGCAAACAATAATGACAAAAGGTCTTTAAGATTTAAAAAGAATGAAGAATGAGGGGTGCATATATATGACAACGGAAGAAAATTACAGCCAACTTTATTTTATTTTTATTAAATTCTTATTTTTAGAATTGTTTTTTACTAGTTTAATTTTATTCAATGAAATACAAGTTTTGTTGTATAGTTGTTGCATCTAGGGAAAGAAAATTATAGAAAGGTGAAGGGAAAAAAATGTCAAATTAAAAATCAACAAGGCAAAAAAAACTACGATGAATGAAATTTGAAATGAAAATAGAGAAAAAAAAAAACCCATAGAAAAAGACAAAACAAAATATAAGTTAAATTAAAAAGAGATAAAACTAAAAATAATAAAAAAATATTGAAAATTTTAAAATTATAATTCATGAAAATGGAGATATTAGGAAAAAGTGAAAAAATCAAAATAAAAAAAGGTTAAATAAAATTAATAACAAAAAATTAATAACTAATAGAAATTGAAGTTACTAACAACGCATAATAAAACCTGAACCAATCACTTTACAAATAAATAAATTTAAATAATTATAATTAGTAACAAAAAATAATTCCACAATATTAAACTATAAATAAATGGCATAGTGAAAACCCAAATAATACATAATCAAAGAAACACTTATAATTTAAAATATTTAAAAATAAAATATAAATATTTAAAATTAATCTCAAATATAAATCTATAACAACCCATTATTATGAAATACAAAATATAAAACAAAATATTCATATTTATAAAAATAAATATTTAAATGAATTTTAAGTACTTCACACATAAGATCAAGTGAAATCTTATTTATACAAACACTTCAACCTTTGGAATGAAAGCCACATAACAATTGAAAGCCACAGCAATTTAAGGTTGCAATATGATAAAAGAAGGGTAACGGTCTACCTATCGGTTTAACTTTTTAACATATTTGAAAAAATAAGGTTTACTCCAAAATCAATGTAAACAAAACTATAAAAACCTTAACATCATTCATACACAACTATCAAAAACATAACATCGTTCATAATCGTACATTATGATTAAATAAGTAATACTAACATTTAACTCTATGTTTATGAATATTTCTTTCTTATTAATATTAATATTGGATTAATTTGAGAATTTTACGATTATCTTTTTTACAAGTGAATATCCTCGAAGTTCATGAGGCTGGTTTTCGTAAAAAGGTATAGGGAAAAGAGTTGGGTAGAAAGAAGAAATATTACATTGAGGAATTCAATCCTACGTGTGATCTACAACAAAAAGAGTTCATCGGAGGTAGCATTTCGTGGAGGGCAAAGGTTGTTATCACTGAATTAAGGACTACCTCACATTAACTTTATTGTAAGGACGGTGAAAAAGGTCTAAAGAAGCTTGGGAAGAACGGGTGTGTACATTTTGCACGTCTGGGGCTATAGAATCAGAAAAACCTTTCATTTTGGAATGTGATGCATTCAAACACATCAAAGAAAGTTATGAGAACATGTTAACATCAGTTTCTTGGCATTGTCTTTTTAGCGAGGGGATTGTTGGAAGGTTGAGTTAGCTTATCATCAATTTGAATCGGAAAATGATTGAATTGCAAAAAGTAAAAAAACAGGAAACTAATGGTCTCATAGACTATTTTTAGTCTTGTGGACCTTAAAATATCATTTTATTATACACGGGGATCGAATAACTAGTTTGGAGAATGACATACTTGTTGGAAGATGGGAATTTGGCAACATGGACACAACCAGAGATGTAGGAATGGGTAAACTGCACTTGGACACCACTTCTCTCTTACAAGCCCAAGGTCAACATCCTTTTGAATGGGTGGTATGGGATACACTTCTAATACAATGAGGAGCTTCTACAATTTTGCAGTCTCCTTGGGTTATCAAGAGACGTTTCTTAAATCTCAATTGACAGTTTGTTGGGTTCAAGCAACTCTCCTCCATCCTATGTCAGAAACTTGTGTGGATGAAATTACCAAGGTTACCACTCCAATTATGGATCTGCAAAGTATTAGAGGCTATAGCTAATTCTCTGGGATTTTTTTTTTTACTTGACAAGGTAGGGCTAGTAGTGACTAACAAACATGTCACCTAGATCTTGGTTGAGCTGATTTTTTTAGGAGGTATGCCAGTGGATATGGAGTTAGTCGTGGGGAACTCTTCATTCCGAAAATGCTTGGATTTGTGGGGAATCCCATTTTGTTGTCCGATCTGCCACTAGACTGTGCATGTTTTATCCAAATCGCCTCTCCGTTTTCAGAGTTGAGGTGACCAGAAGATGGAAGAAAAACATAAGGGATCAAAGGACTCCGTGCACCCTCTTTCAACAAGCTTAGACCATTAATAAAATTTTGTAGATCCCATACAAGCAATCTCTATTAATTATGATTCATCTCTTTCCTTATGCCCTGTCAATAACAAGCTTTCTTCTGAGTCTCAAACATAGATAGTCTACCAAGACTCCTAGAGACAGGCCACTGGCCATACATCCCTGAATTATATTAACCCTTGATTTTGGGAAAATGATACTGCTTGTTCGACTATCTTTTGAACCCTTTCATTCTCAGAGGATGTGTTTATTTCTATCATTGCTCCCCAAACCCATTGGGCCATAGACAATAGTTTATACTCTCCTCCTCACTTATTGACTGGTAACAACTATGAGCTTCCCTCAAATATGTTATATACCTAGGGGGGATAATATGGGGTACCAAGGGAGGTACCCAAGGTAATAATGTAATAATGGGATGGGCCATAATAATAAATAAGGTGGTTAACCCATATCATGTAAGGGACCACAAGTAGTTAGTAATAATGTAATGGGCCCATGGTATTAGTTGATTGTATGATGGAACCATGGTATTGATCCATGGTATTGTATGTATGAGGCCTATATAGAGGTTGGAGACTTCAAGTCAAGAAATATTGTTAAGGAATATTGTATGAACAAGCATATGGCTTGTGGAGTGTTCTCCTTCCTTAAGGAGTGAATGTATGGTGTTTCCCTACCTTAAGGGTTTGAAAATAAAGAAGCATTTCTATTTATTCAGATCTTGTTATTCTTGGGTTTATTTATATTTTCAGGTTAGATCTACAACAAGTGGTATCAGAGCACTTTCTTAGGCCAAAGTGAAGATTTTTTTTTTTTTTTGCAAGATTTCGGGGGCGGTGAGTTTGCAGATCAGATCTGTATGTTTTGGTGCAATATCTATAAAATCTAATTGTAGATCTGGATTCTATGTGAAAAAATACCAGATTTCAAAAAAAAATCAGTCAAATCGGAGTCCGGATGAAGGAGATATCGCTGATTTAAAAATCAGTGGGCTTGCAGATAATTTTTTGGGGCAGCGAGTTTGCAGCGCATATCTAGACGTCCTGCTGCAAGATCTGCAAAATCTAATTGCATATCTGGATTATTTGTGAAAAAATGCCCAATTTCAAAAAAAAAATCAGTCAAATCGGAGTTCGGGTAAGGGAGATATCGTTGATTTAAAATCAGCGCTTTTTGCAGAAATTTTTGTGACGGCCGGAAAGTTGCAGCACATATCTGAAATTTCAGTGCCTAGATCAAGATTTCTATCACATGGGTAGATGCAGAATGATTGTTCCATTTCTAAAAACAGGTCATAATAGGGATTCCGAGCAATATTGACGGAGTTGTGACCATTTCAAATTTTCGCCAATTTTTTTGTGATGGCATACCTAGATCAGAAATTGAAGGACTTGTATAAATTTGATGGCTCTCATCCAGCCAAATGGCTAGTACAAATGGAGAAATATTTCAAATTGGATCACGTCTATGGTGATGACACTCAGCTTATGATGGGAAGCATGTACTTGGACAATGAAACACGACAATGGTAGCAAGGGCATCAACGTGGCTATGGAAGGTTCTTGACTTGGGACGCCTTCAAAAAAGCTCTTATGGACCACTTTGACCGTAAAATTCTTGTGGATAAGCTCACACAGACAGACACACATCCTAGTAAAGATTTTATTCTTACAGGAAAGAAGGAAACTAAGGAACCTAAAGGGTTATTTTCTGTTTGTATCTCCTTATTACAGGTTCATGAATTGATTCAGAAAGAGAAGATCATTGTTTCTATCAATCCTAGTGGTAAACATAATTTTATCAATGTTAATTTGGCAAAAAAATTACAAGTCCCAGCAAAACATATTGAAAATACACAGGTTGATGATAAAGATGTTCAAATTTATAAAGATTTGAAACTTTCTATGGATAAGTATGTGTTTCATGGTGATTTTTATGCTTTAGATATGGATAACATGGATGTTTTTTTGGGATACCCTTGGATGGAATTAGTGGGTACTATAAATATTAATGTGCAGAAGAAATTCCTGAAGCTCTGGTATAAAAAGAAGAAAATTACATTTCAGGATATTTCCATTAATAAGCAGGTAGAGTCCAATGAGGTTGAAGCAGAAGATGTTACAGGGACTGACATATCAGATGATGAGCAGATGATGGTCGACAATCAAACATAAACAGACGCTAAACCGAAAAGGTAATAGGTGCTGACACATTTGATGAGGGTTCAGTGGTTGAAGTCATATTGGAAAAGAAGACACCACAACAAGCACCACGGTAGGGTGAATTAAAGAAAAAGACACCATGGGTTAAAACTTCAACATATCATCACCCACACCACCCCGCAAGACAACCATCAAGATGGAAACCAAGTAGTCACAACCCCCGTATGACGAATAGTAAGGAGCGAAGATCCACCTACTACACATCAACACAGAAGAGCTGCCACAGTCAACTTCCATATCAAGCGAGCGAGGCACCAACGAGATCGAGGGTTCACCTTTCTCTTAGATGGCTAGATGCACGTGCATGGTACCAGTGGACTACTCTTTTGAGTAGATCTTATTATTTGTGTTCTTCCCATGTTTCGGGGATGAAGCATGCTTAGGGGGGTGGAATGTTATATACCTAGGGGGGATAATATGGGGTACCAAGGGAGGTACCAAGGTAATAATGTAATAATGTGATGGGCCATAGTAATAAATAAGGTGGTTAACCCATATCATGTAAGGGACCACAAGTAGTTATTAATAATGTAATGGGCCCATGGTATTAGTGGATGGTATGAGGGAACCATGGTAATGATCCATGGTATTGCATGTATGATGCCTATATAGAGGCTAGAGACTCCACATGGAGAGTGAAGAAATATTGTCAAGGAATATTGTATGAACAAGCATATGGCTTGTGGAGTGTTCTCCTTCCTTAAGGAGTGAATGTATGGTGTTGCCCTACCTTAAGGGTTTGATCAATAAAGAAGCATTTCATATTATTTCTGGGTTTATTTGCATTATCTTATATTTTCTTATCATATCTATAATATTCTCGGTTAGATCTACAACATACAACCTTAGACAAGTTCTGGAAAACCATAACAAAAGGGTATGATAGTGTGAATGTATGAAATCCCAAGTTGCTTAGGGATATTGTGAAATGCTATTTAAAATCTTATTGATGAATTCATGTTTGGGATTTTGGTATGATCGAGAAATCCTAACTTGTTAGGATTGAGTGATAAGGTATAAAGTCCTAGAACCTTTGAGGTTTTGGTAATGTAGGGTTTTCTATGTTTCTACATTTGAACCCTAGCTCATTGGGGTTTGGTGGAATGTGTGAGAAAGACCCTTATATTGTCTTAAAATGTTTTCCTTGGTATGTGTGTGTAATCAAAATGATTGTGTGTCTAACTCTTATTTGATATTGTTGTGAAGTTAGGTTTGACTAACACATGATATGAAATATATTTGCATGATGATAAAATCTAGGCATATATAGATATGTCCTATTGGTTGAAATCCTAGGGTGGTCTAGGTCAAGATGTATTAATGTTGTTGGACATATGATATGCTTATGAATTCCTAAATATGTGTTGACCTAGTCACTGATGGTCATGAGTTTTAAGATTTAATGGAAGTCCTTGTCTGAGATACTAGGATGATGATATATGAAAATCTATGGTTTTGCAGTTAAATCCTAGTAATGACATTGTCTAATGTGAAATATAAAAATCTGAGATCTATGTATTTAATGATTGTTGAGATTGTGGAATTCTAGGGTTTTGGAGTTAAACCTTAGTCAAAATAAAATCTATGAAATAAGACAATTTTAGATTTGTATAAGTTTGTTGAATTTGTGAAAAATGGAATTCTAGGGTCAAACCTTAGTCGAAGTAGAAATCTCTGATGAACATTGAATATGTGATAGTTTGAGATTGTTGAAAATCTGAATCTTTGGTTGAAGATTTATAATTGATCGTAAATGTAGGGTTTGAAACTAACCCTATTGATGATTGGTCATTGATTGAAAATCTAGGAGTTGGAAATATCCCTAGTGGAAGTTGTTCAGGTTAATGACTAAGTTGTGATTGATTTTGATTGACTCCTTTGTATGAATCCCTGGCGAAAAGTCTAACATATTTATTTTGAAAGGTTGTTAGATGTTTTATAGATATATGTTTGTGTGAATTATTTCTAGGGTTTTCTATATGTTTGAAGGAGGGTATATCATACCTTTGGAATAAAATATTGAAACCCTAGATGGAATGAGAGTTATTATGAAGTAGTCTAATGTGTATGACTAAGTCCCTAGCAAGATGTTGAAGAGTATATATTTCTTGTTTGTAATTGAGTTTGGGTATCTATTATGAATAAATTTGAAATTCTTTTGTGATTCTAATATGGCTAACATCATGCTTCTGTAGATTTTGTTGTACTTGCTATTGAAATTATGCAGGTACACAATCTTCAACTTGGTGAAGATGCTTGTTGATAAGATAAGCATGACGAGGTGAATGATAAATATGATGAAATGTTTAGAAGCCATGAAAGATTCTCTGATGTCGAAAAGAAGAAGTTGATCTCTCGGAGGAAGCATGAATAGAAGGGATCTGCCTAAGATTAAGAGGGAGTCCAGATGAAGAAATGCATCCTGATTGAGAGGGAGGGCATAGCTTGGTATTGATTGAAGAATGAATTTAGGAGGACATGTTGCTACATGAGAAGTAGGAAAGTAAAAATATATGATTGAGGAATCTTCTGTCAGAGATTCGGTTGGTAATCCTACTATGAAAAAGTTGAGAAGCAACATCTAGTTGTTTGGAAGACTCCAGAGGTTTGTATTTGATTATGTACATGTTATTGATTGGAGTTGTGTTTGTACAGTTAAATCTCTCGAAGGATTTGAAAGCATGCTGGTTACCAATCAGTTTGATTGGGAGAGATTGGACATTCTTGATCTACTGGATCTAGGGATGTTGAGGCTTTGTGAATGAAGCATTGCCTGGGCAGACATCTGGCTGGAACTTAGTGCTAATGTCTAGGTCTCGAAGTTGGAAAGGTGGTGTTGATTATTAAGCTCTGTTTTGGATATACACCTGGATGTTTTGGGTTGATGGTTAACAAGTAAGCCTAAGGGTACTTAAAGGGGCTAAAATCTTAAGTCCATCTTAGTCCCACTTGGATAGATTACCTTGGTCAGGAATCTAGTCCTTGGCATTGTGGTGCCTAAACTATTGAGTGACTGTTTGGATAGATTGCCCTGGTTAAGAATCTAGTCCATGGCATTGTTGTGCCTAAACTATTGAGTGCTGTTTGGAAAGATTGCCTTGCTTAAGAATCTAGTCCATGACATTGTGGTGCCTAAAGTTCTTCATGGTTCATATAGTTTGAGATATTCCATTGTACATTGTGAATACCTCCCTAGTTAAGAGGGAGTGTTGGAAAATGTAACTATGTTCAGTCTTCAATAATGTACTTGAGTCATTATGTAATGTACTTGTCAAAAGAATAAAGAAAAGAATTATTATTATTATTATTGTGACTTATTAAAGCACCAGTTTCATGCTTGGGTCACCATTTTTTATGTCAAAGTCCCCATTGAGGACTTCTAGGATTTATTCTGAGTCTATAGAATTATTGTACTTTGAAAGAGACCCTTCTTGGGATTTTGATCATAAAAAAAGGTTTAGTATTGAGTCAAATATGAATTATGGAACCTCCACACTATGTTGCCCTATGGGAAGATCAAGTCGGCTTAAGACCCTATTCGATCCCACAAGAATCCTATAAAAGGAAGGACATCAAATTCATTTGGAGCATCACTTCTCATCAAGTTCAAATTCTCTTTACTCAGAAGAAGTGCTAAAATCTCTTGTTGCTGGGCAAAAATGCGAAGTTCTCTTGTTGCTGGGAAAGTCTGTTGCTAGGAAGTCGAAGTGAATGTGAGTTTGGATGAGTCTAAGGAGACAAGGAAAATCGAAATTTTGGTGGTGGTCTCTCTCTGTTTCGTGCTCTAGATTAGGAGATCAAAGTCTTCCAAGTTGGACTGCTGTTTGAAGATGTTAGTTACTACAAGTTGCTGCATAGTTGAAGTTGTTGGGAAGAGGTCAAATTTCTGGAGGCTGGCTTGGTGTGGAGGAAAGGTCTGGTCTTGGTCTAGGGTGAAGAGTCTTAAAGAATACTATTTAAAGGAAGAATTAATTTGACAGGGTTTTCCCCTCGAGGGGGGTTTTGCCCTGACATATGCCTACATCTTGTATCCATTGTTTTATGTGCTGTTGCTTTTGGTAATTGCTTGATGAACTAAATAAAGAAGATATAAAGGTTCGTAATAATAAGAAACATCACAAGTAATTATCAAGATCAAGAAAATCTTTACTGCCTTTCTAATTTTCCAACACGAGAAAGAGGTAGAACAACTCCGAGCATCAACGCAAAATGCAGTTTCCACATTGGGGGAGATGAAGAAAGTGATACCTGATGAAGTATCAACACTTGAGAGTACCATTCAAAAGCTCTATGACGGATTTGTCACTATGCATAAAGCAGTTGTCCGTCTATATGACATATAACAACAAAGCTACTAGTTTGTTCAAACTCTCAAGAACATACATGCTGCCATTGCCCATGTACAAGAGTGGACAATGCAGTACAAAGGGGCCCTACTTGACTTAACAAAGAAGATGAAGCCACAAGTAGATTTGGAGAAAGAAAAGGTCTGAATGTTGATTCATAACTATGAACAACTCGCCCCATTCATTAGTAGCATATATAACTCATATGCATGGTTGCACAACAGTTTGGATGTAATGGTGAGAATGCACATCATCCCATCAACTGGTTCCCTCACTGATGCTAACCCCAAGAATCAAGTCTGAGTAGAGATCGATGAGTACATGGAGCAACTAAGACGGGAGGCCACCAGGGAAGACTTGGATCTAAGCACACATGACATGCAAAAGTACATCCGTGGTCTTTTCATGGTCAAAACCATGCTGCACATGCTTCAGAATGAGTTGGATACAAGTTCCAAGACCATATACCTGAATGCCATGGAAGCAAGAGTCCGCTTTCAGAAAGACAACATCAAACAGTTTGGGGACCACCACACAATACCAAGCTTGGCATCAATATGTGATGGAGAAGCACCAAATGGAGGTTGTCAATTTGGTCTTTCCCCACACTTCAAAATCATAGTGTTTTGTCTCGTTAGGCTGTCTCTAGCCTATTTTGTTTTACACGGGTACATGTGGAAATGTAATATTATTTGTAAATATGTTGTAAGTGAAATTCCAAGTGTCATTATTGGAATGTGAAAGGTCATCATGTTATGTAGTGAGTTACTTGTAAGGAAGTTGAAGAGTCATGAGGGTAGTCAAAGAGTCACAAAGGGGAATGTCAAGGGTCATCCCACCCTTTGTTATAATTAAAACCTCATAACTCATAGAAGGGGCTTTTGGGAGCCAATATTTTGGCTAGGCTTAGGCTTAGAAAAGGGTTGGGAGTATTGTGAAGAGCCTTGGCTTCTCCATAGTGTAGAGCGAGTATATTTCTTTGGAGGAGCAGGTGTTCTTGACTGTAATGTTCCACTATTGGGGCCAGTGGTTGTCAATGGTGTATGTATTGATGGAAATTTCATTTATAATAATAATATCAGAGCCAACACACTTTCATGCATATGTTGTTAAAGTAGTTGGACTATTCTAGTTGCTTTAGGAATGTATGTTGTTTAACTTACGCATTTTCTTATGAACTATTTGGTATGTAATTGTACGAATCTTGTTGAATGCGTGTTGTTAGATTAACTCATCACTTTAATTTGTGGACTATTTTGCATTTTAGCTTGTGATGTCATTCCACTCGTGTGTTCCTTTCAAGATGCGTACTATTACAGGATTCTAAGGGGCGCACTACCTTTTCTCCTCCATGTGTTAGAACCTTCATGCATCACACTTGACTCTCCATAGGGTCACACACTTTCTCTCACCCAAAATTATCATACTTACCTCTATGCGCTACCACGGTCAAGGCATTACGCTACTACCCACTGTTGGGATTCCTACTCCAAATAGTTTGAGGTCTAGTTGGGATTTCATATCGGGGAGATCCTCAAAATGTTGACGAGTCTAGCACCGTTAACATTTCTGGCGCTAGAAGGAGGGCTAGATGACAAGCTAAGCCCTTAAAGTCTATTTTGAATTTCTGCACATATTTCATGACTTCTGTTGAAATCATAACCCCAACATGTTTCTCTGACTTTACTGATTTCGAAGTGCTGGCGAGCATTATAGATGATTTGTCGAGATATAATTTCAATGGTGAGAATGGAACAACTTTGTTTAGACACAAAATTTCTTTCGTTGGCTTCTGTGGTAGGCATGATGTATCGTCAGATGACATTGTCTATAGATTGTTTGCTTTCATGTTCAAAGGTTGTGCAAAGAAATGATGTCACACATTACCTGCAACCTCTACACACTCTTTTGATCACTTGTTTAGATAATTATGTCGTGCTTTCAATCTTTATGATTGTAAATTCCTAAATAAAAAAAATTAAAATTTTGAAAATCACTTGACGATTCTCTTCAATATTTTCACGATCGTTTTCTTCATTACTATTATGAATTTCCTGAAGATGAAGTTGACTAGGAATTTTTGAAGGAAATATTTCAACTTGTTGTTCACGTTTCTAAGAACCCGCATGAGTTAGAGTCTTTCACACCTCTCACAACATATATCAGTGGTAGAGATTCCAAATTTGAGACAGACAAGGTTGTTGTCCCAAGTGACCCTCCATCCCCTTCTCATCAAATAGCTCTAGCTCCATAGGTTGAGGTGGGAGAAGTTGAGAATCCACCTGTATATCTGTCACCGTCTCCTCCTACCCCACCTACTCAGGATTTATGCACAAATTTGGATTGTAAATTTGATGGTTTTCATGTGGTCTTACCTCCTCAACCTCCATCCTTTGGTCTCCTTGATCCTTCGGATTTTGGTGTGTTGTGTTCATTCATCTCGGATCTCACATGTGATGTTCACGAGGATCAAGTTCTAGATGGAGTTTGTGTTGAAAATCCAACCCGAGCTATCATTTTTTATGAGTATGTGTGGGAGTCTAAACAAGAATATCTGGTGAAGGATGACCTCCTTCGGTCCACACCTCATCCACTTTATCTTGACATCTTCCACGGTTCTGCCATTTCTGTTACATCTTGTGAAAATTCATTTGTAGATGTTTCTATTTTTTATCATTCAAAGAACACGTGGAATGCCAATTTTTCATTGGATTGCGAAAAGGACAAATCTCTCTTCTCGAATCCACCAAATCTCTCATCTTACATTTCCTGAAACATAGAGGGTGAAATTTATCGTTTTTCATCATCCCTCTTTATGATTCGTTAGATCATGAGGAAGCCACTATCCATCATCTCGAACCTTTTGATCGTGGCTGTCATGATCTTTTCATTCATTCATCTGATCATGATTCTGATTTGTCTACTATTGATCTTGCCAAGCCACCGGTCTTTGATGAACCATCTTCTAATGAATTGGAAACTCCTCAAGTTGTCGAGGCACTTCAGCCCAAGCTTATGGTTATGTTAGGTTCTTGTAGCCTTGAGGTCAGTTCCACTTCGGATCAGAAATCTGTTGAATCTTTCCAGGCTCCTCATCATTCTATTGTTCACACTGAAAATCAATATATCTCACAGTTTTCACATCCTCCACCGGAATCACACAATCCTATTGCTCAAGCATTGGAGGAGTCATATGTATCAAGCACTATTGTGAAACATAAGTTTTCTTCTTTCTTTATGTTTTCTCGTTTTTCAAGTTTGAAGGTGTGTACATGCTTTTCTTCCACCCGCAACGTGTTAGGACACCATGATACATCTGCAGATTTCCTTTCATGTGATTTTCATTTTTTATTTTCCGTGGATGCATTCAAACTTCAAATGTATTGGTTTGCATTGTTTTATATTTATTGTCTATTGGTTTGCTTATATATCTTGTCGATCATGCTCTCGCCTACATTGGTCAACCAATGCACCAATGGATGTATTGGAAGTATCACTTTACGTGAGTCAGCCTATACTCTGCTTAGGTTAGGAGTAGGAGTAGTGTTTAATTTTCTTGTTTGTTTCTTGATTTGCTTACTTTGTTTTGTTTTGTGTTGCTTCTTCCCTTTGTTTGTTTGCTTTGCACTTGTAGGTTAGTTTCCCCATGAAACCATGTTTGGCTTCTTAGAAAAGCAAGGTGAAACTCAAGAGGAACTTGTACAACTATCAACACTTTGTTATCTATCTATTCCCTCTCTTTATGTGAATCTTGCATTTCTTCTAGTCGATGATACCCTAATGGAAAATACATTCCTTTCAGAGAGAGTCATGGTGGAATCATGATGCTTGCACTCTTAACTAGTACCACCTACTCTAATCAGTTTTCTATATTAGGTTAACCCTTGCCAAATCAGTCAAGTAGAGTAAGGGGAGAGGAAAACCTTAACAAGTATGTTAGAGGTATATATAAATATCCTTCTCTGAAGGGACAACCTCTTTTGCTCTCAATAAGTCAGGATCCTTCTTCCACCTCATGAAATAAATAAGTGCCTATGCACAGTTCTTTGAAAATTGAAAATTGAAAATAAATAAATAATAAAAGGCAAAAGAAGACAAACACTTCCTACATAGAGAGATGAAGTAAGTAACTCCACCGGGTTATTATCTAGGCTCGCTGGCAACGGAGCAATGCTTGTGTTCCTGAAGTGACTTTGCCAAGGTACTGTCCAAGCCTGCTAGAAGCAGAGCAACACCAAAGATGAAACAAAAACTCTGATAGCCTATTTTAATTGTGCACCTATATACCCCTCATCCCCAATTGAAACAACTCAGTTTGACTTGGCTTGGTATGTGTGTTGCTGATAGGTAGGGACTACATATTTAACTTAAGCTAAGTGAAGAAGCTACAATGATCGAAGGATTAAATAATACTTCTGGAAGACTCGCTTTGCATGAGACAAGATCCATATAGAGAGTTGGAGTTCTACCATTGTTTTAGCAGCTACAACCACTCTCCAAAATTTTGCCTATGCTTCATTTTGTAGCCTCCCCTCTAAACCATAATAGCTCATCTTGCACTGATCCATGTACTTGTGCTTCAATTGAGATTTGTTCTTTTCATCTTAGCTTGTGTTTTCTCACTTAGTTTTTTTTCTAACCCACAAGTCTATCTCTTGACATGGTATTTCGACAGTTCCAGGCTTGCCTTAGAGAATTGTGCAATTCTTGAGGGCAACTAGACCTACTCTTGGGAATTGCGCAGTCCTAAGTGCTAGTGATCCTTAAGCATAGGAAATGCGTAGTACTGGATGGTAGCTAGCCTTGAGCTAGGAAATTGCGTAGACATGAGAGGCAACCCAGAAAGTGTGCAGAATCCACTATGCTCATAAATTGTACAATGCATGAGCCAGATAGTTGCCCAATTCTTCCTAGAACTGCATAATCTTTCCAGGCAATACATGGAAGTTTTCCTAAAAAATAAAAAATAAATAAAGAAAAAAGCATCCCTAAAAAATAGTGATCTATTTTTAGCAACCCAGATGAGGCACTTAAGTTATTTTGGAAACTACCACCAAGTGTCATTTTTTCCTTGATTTTTGGCATGCTCGTCATAAACCTTAACTTAACCAAATCTATTTAATTGATGCTACGAGAGCTCATTTGTGCATTCGATCTTGGAACTCTGGAAATCCCGAGGAGATCAAGGAACCTTCGATGCGATCGTTGTTGCTTTTTTGGGTGAGTTTTTATTTTCTAGTCTTTTGTCACTTTTTGTTTTTTACATTGTGAGAGTGTTGCTTCACTTGTTTCTTTGAACGAATCCTCACATTTTAGCTTTTTTTTTAGCTTGTAGAAGTGTTGTTTCAAGTTATAGATTGACTTTCCCAAATATCCCATGTGTTTTCCCATTTTTGCACCAATGGTCGTTGTTGCGATGACTCTCTTCACATGCTTCTTTTTCCTTCAGTTTGATTGACTCCTACACTTGTTTCACATGCATGCATAAAAAATTATTAAGATCTGCACTCAACATCACACCATCCTTCAGATCTGTTCGATTTTCACACTCCCTTGGGCAGATCTGGGCCCCCTTTTCCTGGATCTCATGCTTCATTGCATGCACTACACAATCTAGGAGCTCAAGGCCTCTGCCTTGGCTTCCAAAATTGCGTAGAGATTGTCCTGTCCTGTCTCCAACTACATACTGCAAAATTCCAGGAGCCAGCCTCCTAGCTTGGCCACTGAGACTACACATTGGCCCAAGACTGAACTATGCATTGTGCAACTCTAGTCGTCAAGCTTCCTGACTGAATGTTGGGACTGCACAATGCACAGTTCCCACAATTAGCTAGTGACCTTTGTCAACTATAATTGCACAATCTTTCCCATCATGATCTCGATTTTTTGCTTGATCTTGTCCTGAATCTGCTTTGGTTTTTAAGCTAAAATTTTCTTGCCATGAGTGTTCTCTCTGTCCCACATGTACAACAGTTGTTGAGCATCTCTCTACCAGTTACAGTTAACATGGCATCCAAGAGAGATGCATCAAACGAAACTGCCAAGAGTAGTACTAGGGAAGCAGTTGAGTAGATATCAATTGATCTACCAGTTTATGCAGATACTTAGTTCTTCATTGAGAAGGACTCAACACTAACATTGCGGCAAATCAAATATACTTTTACAAATAACTTCAAGGAAGACTTAGAAGACCAACATGTTTATCTTAGAATCCAACGATCAGGATTATATAAGGTTGCATGCAGGTACCCTTCCCATGTGTGGACATTATCAGTTGGATTGTCTCACACATATATGAACATAATATGACATTGAGTAGTGCTAGTGGGATAGAGCTTTCCACCTTCAGGTCAAAGAACTTTCAATAGATGTATCATTTACCCCAGTCGGTGAAGCGCATGGACTCATTTTCTATGCTACCCATAGCTTTGTGAACACTAGAGATATCGTCAAGCGCTGGGTGAAAGAGTCGTCAAGTTTTAGACAAACACCCACTCATGTTTACAAGATAAATTCCCTCAGGAAGGCTTATCTATTCTTTATCACCTTTACCTACATAATATATGGTCAAGAGAACACATAAACCTTTCCTGAAGGTTGGGTAGTCGTATTGGACCAGTTGGTGAGTGATGGGAAGCCATTCAATGGGTTAGATTTGTTGGTTCATCAGTTGAAGATCCATATGACTAACGCTCAAAACACACCTAAGAATAAGCAAGCAAGGTTTTACATGTATGCATACTTACTGGTGCAATCTGTGCCCAGCAGCAGTTCCTTGGCATGAGCTGGACATGGACACCAAAATAGACTGTCATCAACATCTACTGCAAGTTGTTTTCTGACTACAGCTATCGAGGAGTGATGGGACAACTAACTGACCATTTTATCATCCCATTGTACAAGCTTATCTTTGAGCAGGATCCACCATGCATGTCC
This sequence comes from Pinus taeda, assembly GCA_000404065.3. Taxonomy (NCBI): domain Eukaryota; kingdom Viridiplantae; phylum Streptophyta; class Pinopsida; order Pinales; family Pinaceae; genus Pinus; species Pinus taeda. The sequence goes on from APFE030355797.1 coordinate 341,215, forward strand.
CGAGAAGTAATGGAGGTGATATTAAACATTGTAGATTGGTATACCTCACTCGGTGGCACCTTCATCAGAGTGTTTGTCGGAGAGAAGGCTCTGCATGTTCTACCAAAGTATGCCATTGATAAGCTAATCATGCAAGAGGTTTCATATCACCTCTCCACAGGGTTATCAGCAGCACTTCATAAGAAGAAGAAAG
>APFE030355799.1:2352-39655 GCA_000404065.3 Pinus taeda
TATAGTTGTTGAATTGCATTTAAATTGATTTAGGGGTTTTGTGTTAATAAATTAGGATTTTTGGCCTAAATCACTACAGGAAGTCTCAACAACCTGTAAATGGCTTATCGTTTGACATGTGGCATGACAGTCAGGTCAAAGCGAAAGGTATGGGCGAAAAGAGGAATGTCCAAGCATGGACAAGCACCTATCCCGCAGCAGAAACATCCCTCCTATATGCATGGTCAACGCCTGGTCAACTATGGCATGTTGGCACAAAGGCAGCAACAACACTCAGTTACAGTCTATTCAATTTTTAGTTGTTTCCTAGTTTTTATATGCGTAAGTTAGGATAGGAACATCTTTGCGTTTTTACAAAAGCAGCAACAGCTGCCCATGGATAAACACCCATTTTTCAAAGGATGTAATGTATGTAATTAAAAGGCCGAACCGGGATATATGTTCGTTTACCTACCTACCTTTTGGATATTGCAGACTGTTACGTTTCATATACATTGTCGTCTCAGAACAGAGCTTTTGGTTTTAATATAAGATTGCATTACAATCTCTGTGCATTGCTTAATACTGTGATCATGGTGTGACTATCTCGGTGTGCCAAGGATGCGGACGGGCCCTGCATGCATGGTATACCGACATTTTAATTACGTTTGCATTGTATTTGCATTGTGATTTTAATTACATTTTAGAGTCAAGCGTTTGAATGGTATTTGAATTCGATTTATATGCTCAGGGATTTGATTGATGCTTACGTTTGTGTTTATGAATGCGTTGTTAGATGTCTGTGCATGTGCTTGAACAAACTCTCATCTGGATTGTGAATTACATCCTGTAAAGGATTCGATCCAGGGTTGCTTGTAAAGCACTGATATGGACGATGCTTATGATTTTTACTTTGCATGCTTACATTAAAATATTCATGACTGTTGAGTGACATTAAACAGGGGTTTCATGTTGGTGTCTCTGTAAGGAGACCGAAGCCTTTAAATCTAGTGATACATAGCATGTTATGGATTGCGTTTTAGTTGTTAATAGCATATGGTTTGATGCTTAGTTAAATCTTTGATTGATATTTTAACATTAGATCTAATCTCAGCACTGTACCTAGGAATCATAGGTCTAGAGTAGATCCTTTATGCTTATATATTTTAGGCACACGCCTCTAAGTATACACACCCTGGTTGATAATAAATTTAGACCAATCTAGCACCCTAGATAAGACACTACAGGTAGCCTTGTGGGTGAGGATAAGATGTCCTTGTATTCTTGCACGAACGTATCCACCTACTTCTACTGTGTGGAGGAACCCTTCCTGTGGGCCATAGATGTGGCTACGATCTTCCCCTTACTTTGAGAGAGAATTAGAAAGAAAACAAATTTCCCAGTCTGGAAGATGATCTTACTGCATTTCTGGCAGAGATCAAAGAGATGGATGTAGGCAGGGATACCTCTGGTATCCTGTATAACTTACTACCAAAATAAATAATAATAGAGTTGGGTCTAAAATCATATACAACATGCCACTTCCACAAGTATGGTTGTCCTAATAATACATCACAAACTTCAAGAGGAGTAACATCACACAATACCTCATCCGTGAAGGGCTTGATGATGTAGGGAATGCGACACTCCTAGATGATGTGAAGATCTCGTCCTTGGTGAAGCCACACGATGGTGTACGACTGCAGATGTGCCATAGTCAGTAGGCCCAGTGGCTTTATGACCTTTGCTGGAATGAGGTTCTTTTGGCTCCCGTTGTTGACAATGAACTACAACGGAAAACCCTTCACCCACATCTATAAGTGGAATCAGCGTTCCCCCTCCTCGAGATCTTTAGGCTTGATCTTCTGGATCTTGGTGGTGGCCACAGTGGCACTAGGCTCCATGTTAATGGTCTACATCCCTTTGTCATTCCCCTTATCGAATTCTAACTTAGGGTCGGAACATCCGTCTCAATCAGAAGCCTTCAGCACGGCCACCAGTGATTGCTTGGCCTGACACTCACTTGTGTTATCAGTGGAGCTCTTACGGAACTCACACCACTTTCTCATTTCATTATTTTTCTTTGTGGTGTCATTCTCTGCTTGCGACTTCGGCGGGTTATCCTGGGTTTCCCCGCTTGGGCTTTGTCCTTTGCTCTATGATTTGGGGGCACCTTTCCCTTACTTTGGATTTGGAGATCCAAAGTCTCGCTTTTTCTGTTTAAAATTCTACTCAATCTTGATAGCGTATCGGTATGTCGTTTTGAGTGAGGAGATGTCCAGAAACTCCATATCATCCTAGATGTACTCATGTAAGTAGCTGCGGTACTTGAGTACCAAATGTTTCTCATAATCCTTGATACCCAACTTCATACGAAGGGTATGAAAAGAATTGGTAAACTCCAACATGTCTTGGTCCCTTCTCTTCCACAACATGGTCCACTTTATGTATTTATCCTCATAGCTCCCGACAGGGTAGTACTACTCCTTCATGGCATCCTGGAACGAACTCTAAGTGGGTGCGATCGTAAATAGTGAAGTTGTACTTTCATCCTTCTTCTCACATAGGATTTCCCAACAATCCTTGACGTGGAGGGTGTCTTTGGGAAGTGCAAAGGTAATCTTTTCTCGGCTGGAAAAGTCATGAAAAAAATATCCTTCTAGCATATTTAACCATTTATCTATGGCATCCACATCTATCTGACCCTCAAATATGTGGATCTCAAAGTTAACTTGTACCTTAAAGGGTGTGGCACTTCCGGAGTAGCTGCTAGAAGGAGATGTGTTGCCCTTGGGTAGCCACTGAAGGATTTGGCCAAACTTTTCCATCATCACATTCCTATGTCACTCGAGGGCTTCTTCGAGCAATATTTTGAAAAGAAATCCTACCCCCTTGTCTTTCTTCTCTTCCACCATGGAAGGTTGTCTGGATTTGCTAGTCTGGTCTTGCAAAGTTTTGACTAGTTCGAACCCTAACTCCTTATATCCCGACCTCGTTGGGGACATGAAAGAAAAACAGAGAAAGAGTAGACCCATCTGAACTTAAATAGGAATGCAAAAAATTACAGATATAACCATAGATAAAGAGATGCAGCAGAAATAACACTTCATTTCATTAATATCAAATACTTAAACATGCTTACAAATAGAATGGAAATAAGACTAGATTGGGCGATGGTAGCTTATCTCTGAGAAGAGATGTGGCGACTACATGCCTTTGAATTGTGTTACAATGAGGCTCAAAGGCCTATTTACTATTGAGAAACAATGAAAAACCCTAAACATCTAAAAACCTAACCCTAGGAGATGAAGTGCCAAAACTATGGGCCCCATTTTAGTAAATTGGTATATCAATTTCCCAGGGTCGTAACTTTGGCATACAATCTCTGTTTGATGCACACAATACCTCGTTAAAATATCTATCCAAGGACTACAAATTTCTCGCAACCAACATAGGTCAAAGACCCATGCTGGCCTTGTTTTTCCCAAAAACATCGTTTAGGGCCTCAAAACAACTCCCGAAGTTCAAGGCTCGAAAAGTTGCCAAAAATACTAAACTGTGCTACAATTAAGGAAATTGAAAAACTGAAAGAGACAGTGGTAGGGGTCCAAGTGGAATAGGTGGGTGGCCACCAACATCTGCGTGGATCAATCTTCCCCCATTAGGAAATAATGGTCTCCATTACGTTGAGTACCTCAATGAGATGGGGAAACTTCTACTGAACTTGGTCCCTGGTGAGCCACTTGCCTTGGTGTAGGAGTTGGCTAGATTTGACAACTCGATATAGTTGGATCTTCTATTGGCGAGTGTTCTTGATCTGTGTGTCCATAATCCAATGAGTTGTGGTTTGTTCCATGCATTTTGGGTTTAACTCTGTTGGTGTGAGTTGTTTTGCAAGGTCTGATGTGTCCAAAAATGGTGGGAAGTATGGTCAAAGGTAGTCCACAGTGAACACTAGGTACAGACCAAGGAATGGGGGAATGCTGAGCTCAAAAGCATTATCTCCCACAACCTTGGCAATGGTGTAAGGACCATAACAAAGTGGTTTGAGTTTCTGATGGGCTTTGTTAAGGCATTCTTTCTGCAAATGCAACCAAACTTTATCGCCAAACAAAAACTTGTTTGGCACCCGATGCTGATCATGTTACTGCTTGCACTTGGCATTTAACTTCTCCAAGATGTCATGAACCTACTGGCGGATGTTTTGGATTCACTTAATAAATATGGCTGCTTTATTAGCCTCAGACAATACATGTATGGATTCTGTCTGTGTAGTCACATGAGGCATGACAACATAAATAAGTCACAATGGTTGAAATCCTAGACCCAATTGAAAGGGACTATGACCAGTCGAGCTCTAGAAAGCTCTATTATAACTGTGTTGCACATAGGGAAGACTCTTATCCAAGGTTCATGGATGCTTGGAGTTGTACATGCGGAGTATCTGCACTATCATCTTATTGACAACCTTCATCTGGCCATCAATCTGGGGATGGAAGGTAGTTGACTTGGTGAGCTTGGTGTCCAATAGTATCTACAGGCTTGACCAAAATGTGCTCAGGAACCTGCTATCTCGATATGATATAATGGTCTGCGGGATCCGAAAATGTACCCATACTTGTTCAAAGAAGAGTTTGGCAGTTTCATCTACTGTGATACTCTTCTTGCAGACCACCACTATAGCCATCTTAGAAAATATGTCCACGACCACAAATACATAGTAATTACCATGCTTGGTAGAAGGAAGGCTAGACATATAGTCCATGGAGATGGATTCGCACAACTGGCTGGGAGTAGGAAGAGGAGTGTACAGGCCTTGCTTCTTGATGGTTAGCTTAGCGATGGTGCAGGCAATGTAGGATATGATTTATTTCCCAACATCCAGAGTTTGGGCCAATAAAGGTACTTTTGTAGTACAACCACAATTTTCTCCACACCAAAGTGTCCTGTGACTCGACTGTAGTGCACCTCCCAAATCATCTTGGAACGCTCACTTGAAGGAACACAAAGGTGGCCTGGGTAGCATAATAATGCATCATGGAGGTGGAAATCAGAAACTTGCTTTCCATCTACTAGAATCCGATATGTGGAGGCGAACTCTGGATCATTTTTGTATAGTTGCGGCCATCTAGAGGTCTCGTGGCCACAATAGTTGAGAACAGTAATCAATGTTGCAACTGGGGGTTGACTAAGGCAATCTGCAACATTATTGGTGCTACACTTTTTGCAACTATGAAGACCACTTTTGATGGAATTCGTTCTACAACTTCCCTTGTGTCTGTATAAACTGAAGGGGTTGGTGATCAGTGTGGATGACCGTCTCCTTCCCTAGAATGTAATGCTTCCATTATCGGCAAGCTTGTACGATGGAATACATCTCTTTATCATAGGTGGGGTACTTTCGAATTGTATCGGAAAATGTCTCTCTATGATAGGCCACTGGATTCCCGTGTTGGGTGAGGAAAACAACAATAACATAATCTGAGGTGTATGTCTCGATTTCAAATGATCGCTTCAGGTCTGGCAGTGTGAGTACTGGTGTAGAGCAGAGTTGGTGCTTCAACTCAATGAACGCCTTATGTTGGGACTCGGAGCAGGAAAACTTTTCTTTTGCCTTGCTCTTAGTAATCTGACTCAAAGTCCAAGTGATATGGGAGAATCCCAACACGAACCTTCGATAAAAATTTACAAGACCCAAAAAGCTGAGAAGCTCCATTATAGTGGTTGGGGCTGGCAAATCCTGAATGACTTGGATCTTAGTCAGATCCACATGCACACCATGCTCATATATGATGTAACCCAAATATTGGGCCCGACTCATGCCAAAGGTGCATTTCTCCAAGTTGGCACATAGTTTGTGCTTTTAAAGGGTTTGAAGGACCTGCCTAATGTGTTGCAAGTGTTCTTCCCAACCCTTGCTAAAGATGAGGATGTCGTCTAGATAAAAAACCACAAATGACTTGGTGAAGGGCTGTAAGATGTCATCCATTAGCCTCATAAAAGTAACAAGGGAATTTCTCAACCCGAAGGGCATAACCAACCATTCAAAAAGGCCTTCCTTGGATTTGAAGGTAGTCTTCCATACATCTGTGGGCTCTAATGGAATCTGGTGATAGCCAGACTTCAGATCGATCTTGCTAAAATACTTGGCCCCCTTGAGTTGGTGCAAAAGGTCATCAATCTGTGGGATTGGATACCTATTCCTCACAGTGATTTTGTTTAGTGCCCGATTGTTAGAAAATTATATATTACAGAGCAATGGAACACATAATTTATTGCAGAAATATAAACAGAGAAAACGCATAAAACAAGAGAGACACAGATATACATGGTTCACCCAATTCTAGCTATGTCCACAGAGAAAAAACCAATCCTTCCTTTTATATTATCCAACAAAATGAAGAGATACAATCTACAAAAAATCCGTTGTAATTCCGTTTTCGCTCTCACATAATCTCCTTTCTCTTTCTTGCTCAGAATATAGATCTACATAAACGGAATACAATTCCCTCATATATAGCAAGGGGTTTCCTTCTAGGGCAAAACACCCTAAATTAAACATAATTTCTACCGTCATATTTTCGCCTAATGAATGACCCAGATTGACTACGAAATAACAACATTTTACAAGGAAATTTTACATCTATTTTTAGTTTCGAGGGCATTGCCCCCGATCCCCTGCCAGGGGGGTTCCAAATAATCACCTTCGCTCCCCCCCCCAGGACCCCCCTGGAAACATACATTTACGGGTGATGTTTCTGCCACATTACGAACTGGGGTCCAATGCAGCGATACCTCTTAATAAAGAAGATAATTAGGCTCCACCCCAACATCGATAATCAATGCAGAGCCTCCAGATCCCATCCTTCTTCTCTACAAGTACAACCAGGCTCCCACAAGGTAAGGAACTTGGTTGGATGTGCCCTTTTTGTAGCAACTCCTGGATTTTCCACTTGATCTCTTCATTTTTTGGAATTGAGTGGTGATATATCGGCTCGTTGGGTAGAGGTGCTCTGGGAGTCAGATCGATCGTATGTTTGACTTGACAATGCAAGGGCACCCCTGTGGGTGAGGAGAATATGTCCTTGTATTCTTCAATGACCGTATCCACCTGCTTATGCTATGTGGAGGAATACTTCCCGTGGGCCATGGATGTGGCTATGATATTCCCCTTAATTTGAGAGTGAATAAGAAGTAACAAATTTTCTAGTCTGGGAGATGAGCTTACTGCATTGATTAACAAAGATCAAAGAGATGGCAGTAGGTGGGGCTAACTCCAGAATATTGTATAACTTACTACCCAAAAAATAATAAGAGAGCGGGGTCTAGACTCATATACAACATGTCATTTCCACAAATATGGTTTTCCTAATAATACATCACAAACTTCAAGAGGAGCAACATTCCATAGTACCTCATCCATGAAGGGCTTGATTCTGTAGGGAATGTGACATTACTCGCTGACACGAAGATCTCGTCCTTGGTGAAGCCACAAGATGGTTTACGATTGGAGATGTGATGTAGTTAGTAGGCCTAGCCGATTCATGACCTCTGTTGAAATGAGGTTCTTTTGGCTCCCACTATCGACAATGAACTGCACTAGAAAACCCTTCACCCACATTTGTGAGTGGAATAGGTGTTCCCCCTCCTTTGGATCTTCAGGATCAATATTATGGATCTTGGTGGTGGCCACAGTGGCACTGGGGTCCGCATTAATGATTTTCTTCCCTTTGTCATTCCCCTTGTCATGTTCTGACTCAGGGTTGGAACACGCGTCTGAATCGGAAGCCTTCAACTTGGCCACCAGTGACTGCCTATCCCGATACTCACTTGTGTTGTGAGTGGATCTCTTATGGAACTTACACCACTTTCTCGTGTCATTCTTTGTCTTTGTGGTGTTTTTCTTTTCTTGCAGCTTCGGCGAGTTATCTTCGGTCGCCTCGCCTTAGCTTTGCTATTTTCTTTGCAATTTGGGGGCGTCTTTCCCTTGCTTTAGATTTGCAGATCCAAAGTCTCACTTTTTCTGTTTAAACTTCGGCTCAATTTTGACAGCGTATCAGTACGTCATGCCGAGCGAGATGTCCAGGAACTCCATCTCATCCTAGATGTACATGTGTAGGCAGTCATGGTACTTGAGTACCAAATGTTTCTTAGAATAATTGATACCAACTTCATGTGAAGGGTATGAAAAAAATTGGTAAACTTTGTCACATCTTGGTCCCTTCCCTGCCGCAGCGTGGTCTACTTTATGTATTTATCCTCATAGCTCTCGACAGGGTAGTACTAGTTCTTGATAGCATCTCAGAACGAACTACAAGTGGGTGCCACTGAAAATTGTGAGGGTGTACTTTTGTCCTTTTCTCACAGGTTTCCCACTAGTCCTAGACGTGGGGGGCGACTTTGAGAATTGAAAAGGTAATCTTTTCTCTGATGGAAAAATATGAACAGAAAAATATCCTTCTGGAAGTTTTAACTATTTATCTACGACGTTCGCATCTATTTGACCCTCAAATATGGGGATGTCAAAGTTAACTTGTATCTTAAAGGTGTGGCACTTCCAGAGTAGCTGCTGGAAGGAGATGCGTCGCCTTGGGTAGTCATTTAAGGATCCAGAGAAAGTTGTCCATCATCGCGTTCCTCTGTCAATCGAGGGCTTCTTCGAGCAAGATTTTGAAAGGATCTCCTACTCCGTCATCTTTCTTCTCTTTCGCCATGGGAGTCCATCGGGATTTGCGAGGCTAGTCCCTCAAAGGTGTGACCAGTTCGAGCCCTAACTCCTTATATCCCAACCTCATTGGGGACATGCAAAGAAAAATAGAGAAAGAGCACACCCCTCTGATACCACTAATCCGAACTTAAACAAGAACGCAAGAAATTAGAGATATAACCATAAATATAGAGATGCAGTAGAAATAACACTTCATTTCATTAATATCAAATACTAAAACATGCTTACAAACATAATGGAAATAAGACTAGGTCGGGTGATGGTAGCTTACCTCTTAGAAGAGATGTGGCGACTACATGCCTTTGAATTTTGTTACAATGAGGCTTGAAGGCCTATTTATTATTGATAAACAATGGGAAACCCTAAACATAAAAAACCTAACACTAGGAGATGAAGCGCCGAAACTATGGGTCTTGATTGGGTAAATTGCTACATCAACATCCCAAGGTCATAACTTTGGCATACGACCTCTGTTTGACACGCACAATACTTCGTTAGAAAAATCAAATGATGACCATTACTCATAACTAAAGTCTATTATTTTAAATTATAAATCACATTTATTGATTTATAAATATCCAAAACTAAATTTTAAAAAATAAAAATAAAAATAAAAATATTATAATTATTTATATGCATATTAAATCCATGAACAAATGATCCATACCCTGATATTGGTATTATCATCTTAACAATTATTCTCTTAATACGGTTGATGGAAGCATTTGCATAAAATATACTTCCAAATCACCAATATAGGTAAAGGCGAAGGCCCACTAGGAGTTGGCCAACCGAAGATCATTTGAAGTTTTAAAAACTTAGTGCATTAGTCTCCACGATTTTGTAGGATTTCCTTTTATAGTAAAGCTCATGTCATGTAAATAAAGTGAAAAGCATTTCGTAACCAAAAAATAGTATTTTTTATCTTTTAAATTAAGATTTATGTTTTTAGAATCAACGATGGTGAATACTAATGAGAATAAATTACGTAATTAGTCTTTTTAAGGAAACTTAAATGGTAAAGTTCAAATAATGCGTTTATCTTTTAATTTAATTTAAATAAATATTATTTTTAATAAAATTGTATTATTCTACCATTTACATTATTTTTTTGGAATACATAAATAAATTAATACATGGAAAAATTATATAACACTGGGATTGTATGAAGTTAGCAACTAAAATATTCAATTTCACTAATTTTACTCAGGATAGAATTGGTTTAAATATAGACAAAAAAACAAAAGGTAGAACGTGAGAGAAGGTTATTTGGTCATGCCACGTTTGGACCACGCCCTGTACGCTAATAGGAACACCGTATGATAAATTTGTTGAGTGACGTCGTGGTTTGTTGTTTATAAAAATGATTCATCTTTTCATTATTAACCTGCAGGTTGATAGGTATAATGATGCATGGTTTGACGGTAAGTTACTTGGGCGAAGATTGGGAGACCGAAGTTCAAATCTCATTGAGTACACTGCCCTGCTATGGTGGAAGCTAAAAGAGCAGATTCCCCAATCCCGTCTTAGCGGCACATGAGTCTGCTCTTGCTAAAATCATAGGCTCTTGCTAAAATCATAGGATCTTAGTATACTCTTGGTGTTATAGAGGCAACGATGAGGATTGATCCTGGGTCTCCCATATATTAGGTAATTTTGATTAGGCAAAAGAGTTAAAGAATATATGGCATTACATATAGTTAAGCTTTTTTAAAAGTTTGGAAATTTTCCATTATAATGTGGAGAGTAGCTATTGTTAGTAAGTGTGTAAAAATTAAATGTTGGTATAAGTGTTTACACAATAATTAAATAAAAAAGAAGATTTTATTTTAATGTTGGAACTTTGTAAATTATATGTAAATGGGCATACAACTATAAGACTTTGTTAGGCATTTATACTCGATCTAGACCTAGGTGATAGTGGAGGAGAGCATGTTGATTTTCAAGATTGCATCTAAAGAATATCCCAGTGAAGTTTAAAGGGGGAATTGTTAGATAAACTTGATCTAATGAAATAGTCAAGGTTGTGAGCTTGAGAGTAGTAGTTTCTAACACTAGGTATTGGTGACTTGCTCTCTTATTGAACTAGTGTCATCACATTTAGTTAAAGCCTCTAAACAACTTGAGAATTCTCCATTGTAATGTACTAGAGTTGAGACAACTTTTAAATCAAAGATAATCATATATCTATCGCTAAATAGTATTTTTCTGTCAATTAATTTTTTTATAATAAATTATGTGTATATTTTTACAATTTTTTTAATCATTAATACTTATATAAACTTCTATTATAGAATTTACAAACACACCTTATGATATCTAATTTTACTCTATTAAGTGTTGAAAATATACACACTTTCTATTTATCCCTCTCCAAAAGTTTTTGTTATTAGATATAATTTTCTTCTCTTGAAATGAAGTTGATATAGTTTTCAGTATTCCACATTTTCTTTATTTTTTATCATTTCATTTTTTTAAATAATTTTTCGAAATGCATTCAAATTTATTAATAATATACTTATTAAATCTTTCAAATTTTCTCTTCAATTTATTTTTAATATTTTCAACTTTATTTTTAAATAAATTTTGATGAAATTTATTAATAAAAGATAATAATAACTATTTTTAATAACATTTATTAAAATATATAAATTATAATAGAGACATTTAAAAAATATTTTATTTAATAATGAGATTTTTATAATAAATGTTGTTATAATTTATTAGCTATTATATATATTTCATTTTTTTTTTTTTTTTTTAAAATTTTAAATTCTAATAATATTAAAGAAAGAAATTTATTTTAAAAATGTACATTTTCCAAGATATTCTTCCATAATTGCATATGCCATTGTCTCATTATATTCTCACGAACTATATTCTTGTATCACTCAATGATTATCATCCATGTGGACCTTCATCTTCATGGGCACTCTTCCTTCTTCTCATTAGTTCCATAGACTCTACCTCTCTTAGTTAGACCTTGTTTTTGGTCCCATCGCTGCGTTGAATTTGATCTCCTACTTTCACCTATCATCAAATAATGCCTCTATATATTGGTATAGTTATCATTGATGGCAAAGGAGCAACAAATGGCATGCACACATGTGTTGTTATGATTATTATGTTTATGTTGTATGCTTTTTATGCTTGCTTGACAGAGGTGTGGTCACCATATGTTTTTAAGGTGTGTTGTGATTCTTTTTATGGTTGTAAGAGACAGATGATGAATGTTGTGAATGTTGCAAATGTTGCAGAGGTCAATGTTCAAGGTAAGTTAATGTTTGTTGGAATGTGATGTTGTGATGTATTGCAAAGATTGCAGAGCAACAAGATATATTAGGTCAGATTTGAAGAAGTTCTTGAAGTGGTTAAAGTGGTTGCAGTGTTCATGTGACAAAATAAGGTTTCATATTCAGAAAATATAGCTCTCGTTCACTCCATTCAATTTTCATTGATAGTATGATCAATTACAAAGATGTTGTAGAGGTGCATTGCTTAATAAGTTGAGGTGCATTGTTGTTGTGTTGTGATGCATTGCTTTCAGAGATGCCTTAAGAAGTTGTGATGCAAGAAAATATAGAATTGGATGAAGATTATTTTTATTTTTTCCTAGTTGGGATGAAGTTACATGGTCTTAGAATTATTTTGGCATATGCAATCATAGTTGGCTGATACTTCTTTTTTTTAAATATTATTTGGTGGACCATTAATTTTTTTTTAATATTAAAAATATGAAAATTTGTGAAATGAATAAGTGGGATGCAAAGAGACAAGACTTTTCACTTCATCTTCCTACCACATTCCTGCATGGCATACTAACAAGAAGTAAAGTTTATTTACAAAATATGTGATTTTGGAATGCTGAAAAGTTAAAGAGTATGTAGAAGAGTTGAGTTGTTGTGATTATTTATTCGTGAGTTACTTGACACAAAGAGACAAAAGTAGAAGAGAAGATGTGAACAAGATTTAAGGAGGAGAAGACGTAGAGACAAAGATGGAGGTATGTTTAATGAAAGAACAGGTAAACCAACACATTGTTTCTTATTTGTATAATGGGATTGTAGTATCCTTTTGGGTTGTAGACTGAAAAAGAACAGGTTGAAGCTTGTTGAAGTGGAAGTAGGAGCTTTCAAGCAAGTTATAGTTTGCAGAACAAATTGAGGTAGGAGCCTCTTGTAGGTTGTAGCTTATAGAAAATTGATGTAAGTGGGGGTAAGAGATTCCCAACAAGTTGTAACCTGCAAAATAGAAGAGAGGTTACAGCCTCAAAAAGTTGATGTAATAGAGGAAGTAGGAGTTTGTCTTTGCATCACAACAACAACAAATTCATGGTTTTCTCCCTTTATGGGTTTCCACTTATATTCAGTGTCCATATGTGTTGACTTTATGTTATCATGGAATGTTGTTTATGTGTTAAAATATGCCCTTTGTATGGAGAAATGATGCTCATTTAATAATTCAATTTTAAAAAAAAAAGAAAAGTAAACAAAAAATTTGATGTCCATGAATGTGCTAAATCAATTCATTCCCCCCCCCCCCACCCCATCATTTTTAGTCAATTCCAACAATTGGTATGTTAGGGTCCCACCCCAACCCCCTCATGTAATAGGGTCGAGTCATAGTTATAGTTAGTTAAAGAGTCAATAAATCCCATATTAATAATTGTAAGTGGTTGACCCACATTTAAAGAAAGGGACCACAATTAGATGCAAATGGGTCATGGTATTAGATAGATGGCATTAATAGAACCATGGTACTGACCCATGGTATTGCATGTATGAATCCTATATAAAGGATAGAGACTCCCCATTGAGGAGTGTCGTGTCTTATTCTGCAATCAAGCACTGCTCTATTGGAGGTTTCCCCCTTGAAGAGGCAAGTGAACATTACTTTCATCTCTGAATAATAAAATACATGTTGTTATTTCTCATTTTGTTTTGTGTTCTGGGTTGTATTTCTTCGCATATTTGGTATCCCGGCATCTTCTCGCAGGTCAAGAGCATAACAAGTGGTATTAGAGAACTTTCAAGGGCTGGTGGTATCTCCATTTGTAGCATAATTGTTTTTTGGCTAGAGATGTGTTTCGGTGTTTTTAAACCACGGGATCTGTCAATGAGTGCATAAACCTGCAGATTTGGGGAGGCATGAACGCAAGAAATAAAAGAGGTGGTCACTTGTTGGACTCCCTTGTAACCCCTGTGGGTACCCCTTCGAGTAGTAGCACATTAGACAGAACCGTGCACGAACTGTCTTCCACGTACCCTCTGGGTATATCGGAAACCCCCTAGGCTCACCTGAAACCTCGCCGTGGATAAACCGTTAGCCGTCTTGCTGCTACAGTACAACGAGAATAACACTTGGCGAGGTTACTTGCGCGTATGATGGGGTAGTTGGATAGTACGACTAAGGGTATGGTTGATCCTCCTTAGTTAGTGCCCTAAAAGATTAGGTCAAGTATTACTGTTGGACCCTTATGTATATTGCGATCTGTAGCACCTAACACTCCTTGAGACCATAGTTCCCTTGTCTCTATGAAGATCGCTCATTATCTTCTTTGCCAGATCAGATCTAGTAGATTGGGTTCTGTGTTGCCGCAACAATCAGATCCACCAGAATACCATTCAGATCTAGTAGCAGGGGTTTGGTCACTGTCGCATTCCTACTCATACTCTGCAGTTGAGGGTTTCGTAGACAGATCTAACCATTTGTGCAGGGAGGCTTGTGGCTTCTATACCTTGGGGTGATTCTCGCAGGACATTGGGCAGGATTAACTTTTCTGGGAATTGGCTACTACAGTATTGATAAGCGGGGAGTAAAACTCCTTTCGGAGTAAAAAAAAAGAAACAAGAAAGTCTAGTCTGAGGCCCTCCTGGGACGCTTATATGAAACTTAGCCCATAAGAATTAGGACGATGGGCTGAGCGGGGTGGTACCATTCATTTGTCAACTTCCAATTTCTCGCGGTCCCAAATTTTTTCACAGTGACAACCAGATCTGTGTATGGTAGAAAGTAGAGCTCAAGCTATGGCCAATGAGAAGATGGAATCCCTTGAAAACAGGTTTGAGGAATTAGCGAAGAAGATCCAGACATTGAACGACACATTGAAAAAGGGTAAGTCGGCGACACAATCAGAGGCATATACTTTTAATGAAGACCATGAAGGAGAATCTAGTCATTCTCTTCACTTCCATGGAAACCACCAACATTCCCACCCTCGACAATATGGCTATCACAAACGGACCAATATTTCACGCTGAATCACATCAGAGATGATGAGACTAAGCTACATGTGGGAGGCCTTTAATTGGACCAAGAAAGATGGAAATGGTGGCAGTGGCATCAAAAGTCCTATGCAAGGCCAATTATTTGGCAAGTGTTCTCAAAATCCCTTTGTGAACGTTTTGAACGTGAATCCATTTTTTTGGGTTGTCTTACTAAGGTCAGACAGATAGGCACAATACACGACTATATTACAGCCTTTGAGAAATTAGCCTTCCGAACAGGAGGTTTGGCAGATGAATTTTACTTGGAATGTTTTATGAGTGGTCTCAAAGATGCCATCCAAGCTCATGTCCAGATGCACCACCCACCCACATGGATGGAAGCTTGCACAACGACTTGCGAAGTGGAATGCGCGTTAGCGGCCTAGTCGCCTCGTCCAAATTTTATAGCCAAGGGATACCCAACCCAGGGTCCGAGCACTACCCAAACACTTAAGGTTCAAAAGGTGTCACTAGCAGAAACGGTGGAAAGAAGAAAGCAAGGTTTGTGTTACTACTATGATGACAAATACTCCCCGGGGCATAAATGCAAGGAACCCAAATTCTTTCAAATTGATGCTACTGATCACAGTTCATCTGAGGAAGCCCCATCCTTTGATGGACCAGAGGAGGAAGATGAGGACAACCAATAGGACAATGAGCTCCCAGCTACACCAGAAGAACCCGTTATCTCTCTCCATGCTTTGACAGACATTTCTTCTCCCCAAACTCTCAAAATAAGAGGTTTTATTAAACATCGCCCTATAGTAGTCTTGATTGATAGTGACAACACACATAAATTTATCCATCAGAGAGTCGCAAAAGCTGTGCACTGTTTTGTCAGAGCAGTCCCTAATTTCCAAGTACAAATTGCTGATGGGGGGATAGTGAAATGTGATGGTCACTTTGAAAATATCAAACTTCAGATGGGAGATTACCACCTAAAGACCCACATGTTTTCCATCAATATGGGTGGGTGTGACATTGTCTTGGATGCTGAATGGCTTCGCACACTCGACCCAATCACAATGGATTTCCAAGAGTTATATATGAGCTTTAACCAAAATGACCACACGCATACCCTTCGCGGACTCCAAGCAGGTATTCCTATCATCAGCTCGCATCAGATGGAAAAGTTGTTAAAAAAGGGCCACCATGGAGTTATCACCCAATTTAATGCCATTCAGGCCTTAGAGCCCCCTACTCTTCATATTCATCCTGAGATGCAATAGGTCTTGAACAACCATCTGTAGGTCTTTGACAAACCTCATGAGATTCCACCATCAAGAGGCGAACATGATCATAGCATTACTTTGGTCCCAGTGGCACAGCCACCGAATGTTCGCCCATATAGATACCCTTTCGCCCAAAAGAAAGAAATTGAAAAAATCATCAAGGAACTCATGGAAGCCAATGTCATTCGTCCTATCATTAGACCTTATTCATTGCATGTGGTCATGGTGCTCAAGAAAGATGGGGAATGGCATATGTGTCCAGACTCCAGGGCCCTCAACAAGCTCACGTTCAAAGATAAATTCCCCATCTCGGTTGTTGATGATTTGCTGGATGAACTGAATGGGGCTTAATTCTTTACTAAGATAGACCTTCGTTTGGGCTATCACCAAATTCGCATGAAAGAAGTAGACATTCCGAAGACTGCTTTCCGAACTCATGAAGGCCATTATGAATTCCTAGTCATGCCATTTGGTCTTTGTAATGCCCCATCCACTTTTCAGAGCCTCATGAATCACTTGCTCAAACCATATCTCATAAAATTTGTCCTTGTATTCTTTGATGACATTCTCATCTACAGCCTCACTTGGGGAAAACATCTTCAACATGTAGACCTGATCTTGCAACTGCTCTGGAAGCAGAAACTATTTGTCAAATTGTCCAAGTGTTATTTTGGCATGAAAGAAGTTGAGTATTTGGGCCACATTGTGGAGCGTGAAGGTGTTAGGGTGGATACCAAAAAGATCTAGGCAGTGCAAGATTGGCCCCAACCAAAGACCTTGAAGAGTTTGAGAGGATTCTTGTGTCTCACCAACTACTATCGCAAATTTCTCCGCAATTACAGTCGCATTGCTAGACCCCTCACTCACCTTCTCAAGAAAAAATCATTCCTCTGGAATGATGAAGCACAACAGGTGTTTATAGCTCTCAAACATGCCATGTGTTCCACTCCTATATTGGCACTACCCGACTAATCTTTTGTGATTGAATGTGATGCTTCAGGTACAGGTATTGGGGTTGTCTTAATGCAGGAAGGTTGACCTTTGGCCTTCACTAGCCAACAACTAAGTGTGAAACATCTGGGATAATCTACCTATGAGAAGGAGATGATGGCCATCTTACATGCAGTACATATCTAGCGACAATACTTATTGGGGTGGCGGTTCAAAATCCACAAAGACCATCAAAGCCTTAAATATTTTTTGGAGCAACACCTATCCTCGCCACAACAAAATAAATGGCTAGCCAAAATGTTGGGATATGATTATGAGATAATTTACAAGAAAGGGCATGAAAATGCCATAGCATATGCTTTATCATGCCAATTTGAGGACGAAAACACCCTGTTAGCAATCTCTCTTCCCATTCCAAAGTGGATTGAAGAAGCTTGCAAGGAATGGTTTTCACATCCTTCTCTCTCCCAACTCATTCATAACTTGCAAGCAGATCTAAATTCCACAGTGGGCTACTCTTGGAAGGATGAGATTCTTCACTACAAGGACAAAGTAGTGATGTCACCGACATCCACCCTCAAAAGGCGCATTTTGGTAGAGTTGCACTCATCTCCTACTGCAGGCCATTCCAGCTTTCAAACTACTTATGCTCGCACTCATCGTTCCTTCTTTTGGATAGGCATGAAAAAGGACATTCTTACTTTTGTAGCGGAATGTGATGTGTGTTAGTGCCACAAAGGAGAAACATTCAAGTCACCAGGCACTTTACAACCCTTGCCCATACTTGCCTCAATCTGGATGGATGTTTCTATGGATTTCGTTACTGGTCTTTCAAAGTCAGGCAACAATTCAATCATCATGGTGGTTGTGGACATACTTTCTAAGTATGCTCATTTTTATGCCCTATCCCACACTTTTACACCCAATTTGATGGCTCAATCTTTCATGGACCAAATCTTCAAATTGCATGGCATGCCCACTTCCATTGTGTCTGATCGTGACCCAATCTTCACCAGTAACTTTTGGTAGGGACTTTTCAAGCTACAAGGCACCCAACTCCAACTCAGTACTTCCTATCATCCCCAAATTGATGGAAAAACTGAAGCAGTCAACGAATGTCTGGAGACCTACCTCAAGTGTTTCACTTTAGAAAATCAACATCTATGGGTACAGTGGTTACCTCTAGCCGAATGGTGGTATAATACTAACTATCATGCCACCAGAAATATGACTCCATATGAAGTAGTTTATGGTCAACTCCCCCCTTCACCTACTTCTTATATCCCTGGATGCTCTAAGGTACAAGCAGTGGATCAACTCCTACAGAACCGTGCAACCATCCTTGTCCACCTCAAAGATAATCTCCATCAAGCTCAGAATCCCATGAAGCAACAGGCAGACCAACATCATTCAGAGTGCACATTTCAAGAAAGGGATAAGGTATTCATGAGGTTGCAACCATACAAGCATACATCACTCAAAGACAAGGGTCATCAGAAATTATCTCCAAAATTCCAGGGACCGTATCAAATACTTCAACGCATTGGAGAAGTAGCCTACAAGCTAGCCTTGCCACCCACTACAAAAATCCATCCCGTCTTCCATGTCTCATGCCTCAAGAAAGTGGTAGGGAACAATTACAGAATTCAAACCAGTCTATCGGAATTGGATGAAGAAGGTTCAATCTGGCTCCAACCTGAACAGGTTCTTGACATGCGAGAATGGTACCTGCGCGGCTGCACGGTCAAGGAAGTCCTTGTCAAGTGGAAAGACACCTCTCCAGAAGATGCGACTTGGGAACCAACCACTATTCTTCAGTAGTTTACACAGCTTTAGCCTTCAGGACAAGGCTATTTTTATGGGGGAGGGCACGCTAGTGTCCCAACCTAACCCCCTCATTTATGTAATAGGGTCGAGTCATAGTTCTAGTTAGTTAAAGAGTCAATAAAGCCCATATTAATAATTGTAAGTGGTTGACCCACATTTAAAGAAAGGGACCATAGTTAGTTGCAAATGGGCCATGGTATTAGATAGATGGTATTAATAGAACCATGGTACTGACCCATGGTATTACATGTATGAATCCTATATAAAGGATAGAGACTCCCCATTGTGGAGCATCGTGTCTTATTCTGTAATCGAGCACTTCTCTATTGGAGGTTGCCCCCTTGAAGAGGCAAGTGAACATTTCTTTCATTTCTGAATAATAAAATACATGCTGTTATTTCTCATTTTGTTCTGTGTTCTGGGTTGTGTTTCTTCGCATATTTGGTATCCTGGCATCTTCTCGTGGGTCAAGAGCATAACATGGTATCAAAGTTATTTCCTTCTGTGTCAATGTAACAAATGGAAGGTAGACCTGGTTGACTGATGGACTATCAAAATTTACCTGTGCTTAGTACTGCAAAATTTTATGAATGGAACGAGAAAGTAAAAGTAGAATTGATTGCCTATGTACCTAACATATGGAAGTTAGTATGTTATGGATATAGTAAATATTACCCCTCTACACAAGAACAATAATGGAATGCTTAGGAAAACTGTGTGATTTATAAAAATATTTGTAATATGGATGTTGAGACAATAATAGATCTAAAATCTGCAAAAGAAATTAGGGAAACGTTGTAGGCTCATGCATGAAGGAGATACTAGTAGCAATATTGTAGAAAAGGAGAAGAAAAATACGAAGAAGTAAAAGGCCTCTCAAAGGGAAAGTGTTCAGGTGAATGAGACACTTTCTACTAGTGTAAATGTACTCGATTGTCATGGAGAAAAGTTAGTTCAAGAACAAGCCAAGCGTAACTCAACTTTGATTGAAATAGACATATTGACAAATGGAAGTGGAGATTAAAATAAGTTGTTACAGATATGTGATAAGAGAGATCATGAGTACAAGGAATACATTATTCACTTGAGGAAACAATTAGAAGAAGCTTGAAAAATTGAAGAGGTGATGAGTAGTTTACTGAAGGAGAGAGAACTACAGTGTGAAAGATTAGAGGTTGAGTTTGTTTTAGCTAGAAATTAATTAGAAGAAAAGAATAGACTTTAGAAAAGGCTGAAAGAGGAGGTTGTCTCCAAGAAGAATAAGTATGAAAAGAGCAGTAACTCAAATGAAACAATGAAAGAAAATAAATCAACTCCAACAAGGTCTAAAGAAGAAGATACCAAAATCATGGTTAGTAAGGAAACAAGAAAAAAAATCAACAGAAACAAAAAAAGAATGAGTCAAAGAAAATTCCCTTTGTAAGAAGGTTATTTTCTCCTACAGAGGAGTTGAGCGAATATGCAAGGTTTCAAAGGAGACCCTTTGATCCTTAACAAGATGTTAAGTGTTTCTCATGTCATAAGACCAGGCATGTAGTAGTTGACTATAAGAGAAAGAAAACCAAGGATTATCAACAGAAGGTTCAAAAAACAAAGAAGCTACCTCAAGAAAACAATCAAAGAAGGTTCCCTACAAGGCGATCATCAATAACCAGATACACAAATACTTCCTATGGCTATTGCTATATGTGCAATGGTTTTGGATATAAAGTTGTTGATTGCAAACCACATATAAAGAAAAATAGGAGAGCATATGTGGATAATAGATCAAGTAGATATAAACCATTTCCTCCACTTCTTGGTCATATAAGATTTTATTTATCTAGCAACCTTGGACACATAACCAAAGACTACAAGTTTCCATAGACCCTAAATAAGTCTAGACAAAAGATGGAGACCACTCAAAGTAGAGTGAACAATGAGTCAAAAGGAAATGTAGACAACTGAAGGAAACTCACTAAAGCATGGAAGAGGAAGAAAGGCCATATTATAACTTCAATAACAAATTGAAGTCAACATGGCCTTATGGGAAGTTTCTCTGAAAAGAAAAAGAATAATTCAGTTAGTGTTAGAGAAGTAACTTCTCAGGGAGATAGAAGCCCCAAGAATTCCTTAGAAGAAATAACATATATGAGTAAACTAAATTTGCACATGAAATGTGGCAGAGACTTGGTATTTTACTTGTGGTTTGCATAACAAGTGAATATAGAAATGATTGAGAGATAGAGAGGAGCCCACTTAAAAGAAAACCTCTATAAAAAAGGTTAGCCGAATAGACCCATACAACATTGTATATACAGCATAACAGGTGTAGAGGTATTTTTCTAAAAGTGAGGATATTATTTTCATGCTTGATATTCCTGGGAAGGAACTAATGAAATATCGCTTCTCCCCAAAATTATTGGTGATTTAGAGGTGAGAGGTTCAAATTATGTTAACTCAAACTCGTTTGATTTCTACACTCTCGGTTGTCGGCTTTCTAGCTTCAAAGATGTACATAAAGCAAGTTATTATTGCGAATTTTAATAGTCACAAGGAGTAGTTTACGGCAAATCCATTTAGTTATGTTGACACCTAATCATGGGGATTGGGTGAACATTTGTAAATAATGTAAATAATAAATAATGGAAAAAGAGTCATCGGGAGGTGAAACCCAAGAGTCACTCCCTCATGTATATAACTATGAACAATCTAAATGAATAAACACAGTTGATTTGATGAGTTATCTCCTGGTCTGACATGGTATCAAAGATGGCTCCATTTTTGGCTTCCCTCTTGGTATCAGAGTCAACAGAATGGTATCCATTGGATTCCATTGGAGTGGCATGAGAAAGGTGACGATATACTGCCTTTGCATTAAATATTTTTGAAGACTGTGTTTTATAACTGTGGTAGTGTGGTAATGGTAATAGTGCTCTGTGTTAACTCATGCATAGCCGGCTCATACAAATTCATTCTATACTATCTCCATACAACCCCTCCTCCATAAATCTGCTCTCCACTATCTCCATACAGCCCCTCCTCCATATGTGTTATCCATACGCTGTCTCCATATGTGTTAACCATACATTGTCCATTTAAGTAATATTGTCTCATGTATTTTTAAGTAATTTTGTCTCTTAAATATACCTCTGCCTTATATATATCAAAATTACATTTTTACCATCAGGAGTAAAATTTTGCAGCAGAAGTATTTTTTTTACAGTACACAAATTTTACAATGCATTCATTAATATCTATTGCGGGAGTGGTTCTCACCGGGAAGGAGAACTATCTAGAATGGTCGCGGAAGATCAAAAACACTGTCATTTTTAATGATGCTATGGAAAGGAGTTTGTGTTGGAGAAGGAGACAATGAACCAGCAAAGGCTACCTCAGACAAGGAATTCGCCATTTGGGAAAACAAGAACAGCAAGGCCTATGCCTTGACTGCAACATTTGTAAATGAAGAGGTGAGTCGCCATATTTCACCATTTTCGAATGCTTTTGAAGCCTTACAAAAATTGAAGGAACTCTATGAATCACACTCTGCACTTGAAGTTGTCCAAATGATGATTAAATTGTTTAGACTTGAATTACAAAATGATGATCCTCTTGCTCTTGTATCATAAGTAAAATCTATTATGCATGATATCAAAGTCACTAATGTTGAACTATACATTCCTCTGATATATTTTGTCAAGGCACTTTATCCCACTTATTCAAATTATCTTGAGTCATTGCAAGCAAATGGAAGCCTCAAAGAAATTACCTTTGACTCCCTTGTGAATAAATTTGCTGAGAGAGAAAAAGCTTTTGGAAAAAAGACGACTCCTCAGTCTTCTGAAGAAGTTGTATGTCTTGCACATAGAGAGAAGAATCATGCTCAAGATTCTTCCAGAGGAAGATGTGGTCGACAAGGAAGAGGAAGAAGAAATTTTAGAGGCAGCGGGGCAGACTCTCTCAAGGAGAAAAGTCTATTTTGCATTGCACTCATTGCAATAGAGATGGATCACATGATGCATCAACATGCAAGTTGTCTTGGGACAGAATTGAGTAGGAAATAAATCAACCCAAAGGTAAAACCGATGACAAAGAGAAAGGTAAAGCACCTGAATCTTCTCATTATGTTTTGGCACATTGTAATATTGGAGTAAATGAAGACTTGTTTAATGCTTCACTTGCTTCTTGGAAAAATGATTGGTTGCTTGATTCATGAGCAACTTGCCACATGACTTTTATAAGAGATTTTTTTGAAGAATTTCCTAACAATGTTGATGGAGAAGTATACTTTGCAGACAAATCAAAACTCAAGCCATAAAGGTTTGGCACAATCAAGCTTAAATTGTCTAGTCTTCCAGACTTTCTTCTACATCATGTTTTATATCTCCACAGCTGAGGAGAAACTTGTTATCCTTGGTCCACATCTGCTAGCAAGGACAGTTCATTCATATGTTTGATGGCAAGGTTGAGGTGTTAAAAGCATCATATCACTCACTTGTCATGTTGGAGATAGAAGAAGAAAGGCTTCCTAAGCTGCAAGGTACCTCTGCTTGTGCACAAAATTTCTCATACAACTCTCATTATGATGAAGGTACATTTCGATCAAGTCTATTATGGCATGATAGATTTGGACACTTGACCTATGACAACCTTCACTTGTTGAAGAAAAACGGTGTTACTGGTTTTCCTACAATTCCTAGGAAAATTAAGCAATGTGATGCTTGTGTTCTAGGAAATCATAGCAAACAATATTTTCATGATTCACATTCCAGAGCACATAGAAAACTTAAACTCATTAATTCAGACTTATGCGGTCCAATACCTGTTCCTTCTGCAAATGAGAATAAATATATGATGACATTTATTGATGACTACACTAGAGTGCGTTGGGTTTATTTATTTAAGAGCAAATATGATGCTTTTCAAACATTTAAGAAATTTCATACATGGATTGAAAATGATGCACAATCTCATATTGGCTCTATTCGCACTGTTAATGGAAAAGAATACACTTCAAATGAATTTGAAAACTATCTTCACCAACATGGGATCATACATCAAACAACTGTGCCTTATAATCCCCAATAGAACGAAGTAGATGAAAGAATGAATAGGGCAAACTTAAATATGGTATGTTCCATGATGTATTTCAAGAATGTAAAATTGATGTTTTGGGATGATGCAGTTCTATGTGTCGTATATGTAAAGAATAGATGTCCATCTAATGCTATTAGAAACAAGACTCCTTATGAAATGTGGTATGGCCACATTCCTTCGGTAAAGCATCTCAGGGTCTTTGGTTCCACCTATTATGCCTTGATACTAAAAGTACATAGAAATAAACTTGGTGCAAGAAGTCGTAAGTGTATCTTCTTGGGGTATTCAAATACCTCCAAAGCATACTGTCTCTATGATAAAGTTAATAAAAAATTTGTTGTATCTAGAGATGTAAGCTTTATTGAATCTTCCAAAGCTGACAATGTTCTTGAGCGACAACTTTATCTCTTGGATAGATTTAGAAATGTAAAATAATTTCAAGAATTTGATAATCAGATTCCACATCTTGAAAGAGGGATTCCTATACTGGATCAATCCGTTGAATATTCTTCTAAAGCAATCTCTCCCCCACATGAAACTCCAACCACTGATGATACTTTGAGTGATGTGATTGACAAAATTGGGAGACTCAATCTTGATTCAGTCCCAACTCCATCAACTAAGTAGCCTAGACCATCTCAAAAAGTTCCTCCAAAGTGGCTGACAAAGACACTTGAAAGCATTGATCCTAATGAAGTTGGAAAGACGAGAACAAGAAATTCAACCAAGCAAAATGGAGGTGATGTAGATGATTCTGATTCACCTATTGATATGGATGTTTCTTATGATTGTGAACTAAATTTGTCTACATATTTTGAACCAACTTCCTTAAAAGAAGTTGCTTCTCATGATGAATGGAAAGAAGTGATGCAAAAGGAGTATGATACCTTGATAAAGAATGGCACTTGGAAGCTGGTTGATCCTCCATTGGGAACCAAACCAATTGGATGCAAGTGGGTCTACAAGAACAAGTATAAAGTTGATGGCTCACTTGACAAGAACAAAGCTAGCAATGTGGAAAAACGTTTTGCACAGAAGGAAGGTGTCGATTATAAGGAGACTTTCCCCCCATAGAAAAATGGGCTACCATCCAGACACTCTTTTCCCTAGCAGCTCAGAACGATTAGAAAGTCCATCAAATGGATGTAAAAACTACTTTCTTGAATGGAGATTTGAAAGAGAATTTTTTTATGTCCTAGCCTAAGGGATTTACTATGAAGGGACATGAACATAAAGTATGCAACCTTGTGAAATCCTTGTATGGCCTCAAGCAAGCACTGTGAGCCTGGTATGAAAAGTTAACTAAGCATCTTCTGAAACTCAATTTCAAACATTATGATCTTGATGATGCAACTTTGTTTGTCAAAAAAGTTGGCAAAACAGTTGTGTGTCTTGTGGTGTATGTAGATGATCATTTGATGACAGGGAGAAATGAGAGCTACATTTCATCCATAAAGAAGGAATTGAGGAAAGGTTTTGAAATGGCTGATTTGGGCTATGTTCATTACTATCTTGGTATTGGAGTAACTCAACATCGAAAGTCTATATTCCTTTCTCAAAAGAAGTACATTAGATATCCGTTGAACAAGTTTGGCATGGCTGAGTGCAATCCTCTAACTACTCTAATGGAACAAAACTTAAAGCTCACATCTGCTGAAGGAAAAGAATTTGAGGTTGCAACAAAGTATTGACAACTTGTAGGAAGTCTCAACTACCTGGCTACTACCAGACCAGACATTTTGTTTGCTGTTGGAATCCTCTCCAGGTTTATGCAAAAGCCTTGTGAGGGACATTGGTCTGCTGTAAAAAGAGTTCTAAAGTACTTGAAGGGAACTCAAGACTTTGGACTCAAGTAGACACATGTGGGCGACTTCAGCTTGATTGGATACTCTGATTCAGATTTCAATGGAGACAAAGAAACCGAGGTATCTGCTTCTGGTTATGCTATGAGTCTTGGATTGGGAGTTGTCTCATGAAGATCATGCAAACAATCAGTTCCAACAAATTCCACAATAGAGGCAGAATATGTGGTAGCAGCTGAGGCAACAAAAGAATTTGTGTGGTTGAGGAAAATTTTGTAAGATTTGCAGGTAAAACAAGTACATTCAACTCCACTCATGATTGAAAACACCTCTGTAATAAAGTTGGCCAAGAACCCAAAGTTCCATGATCGAAAGAAGCACATCAATACAAAATACCATCTCATTTGATATCATGTTGAGGCCAATACAATCCATCTACGCCATTGTTCCATTAATGAGAAGATTGCAGACATATTCACTAAAGTGCTTGGAAGAGAAAAGCTTGAAAGATTCAGAATGATACTTGGACTCACCAACATCTCTTCAAATTAAGGGGGGGGCATGTTGACACCTAATCATGGGGATTGGGTGAACATTTGTAAATAATGTAAATAATGGAAAAGGAAGAGTCATCGGGAGGTGAAACCCAAGAGTCACTCCCTCATGTATATAACTATGAATAATTTAAATGAATAAACACAATCGATTTGAGGAGTTACCTCCTAGTCTGACAAGTTCCAAGCATAATTTTTCAATTGGTGCCAATGGTTCAAGGAAGATTTTTTTTTCATACAAAATGATTGTTCTTAGTTACTTATTCCACAATATCCATGTTGAAGATAGGAAAGTATTGTTACATGAAGGTGTGAGCCATCAAGTATTGTTAGCATTTGTGGACATATTTTTTGATAACTCTAATAATTGCATTTTGATTCACAGGGAGGAAGTGTGTTTGCGAAGTACTATTGGTTTGAAAAAAAAGATGAGTACTTTTTGGATAAGAAACATATGACGAAAGAAAAGGTTATGAATATGTTAGAAATTGTTGGATTTTCTCACTCAAATCCATATTATGTCATGCAACAGGGAAATATAGGTTCCTTAACATTAATGAAGGACTCATAATGATTGGATTTGCTCAAGGAAATAGGGGAAACCCGTGTATAATGCAAGGAAAACTTAAAAATTATGCAGGAAATTGAAAAAAAGAGGAATCAAATTATTGAAGTTGTTCAGTATATTGAGGAAAGACTAAAGGAACTTGATGAAGAGAAAGAGGAACTGAAAAAATACTAGCAATTGGACGAGCAACGAAGATCACTAAAGTATACTATTTTTGAAAAGGAAATGCAAGATACAACGATGAAACTAGAGGAGATTGAAGAAGCATGTACTAAAGTATCTAAAAAGTGAATGGGCATGTATAATAGGGTTCTTAAGGAACATGAGTGTTTTAATACATTAGAAAAAGATCTGAAAATTTTATGTAAGGAATCTTAGGCCATGGTGAAGAAAAAGGATGCTCCAGAGAAGCATAAAACCGAGGCAATGTAAAAAAACATGTAAAAGTTGAGTTGGATGTCAGAGACTCAGAAGATAAAATCAATGGAGAAGGATGGATGGAGGAGGATGTAGCAAAAGAAATAAAAATCTTTGAAAAATAGAATCACAAACAAAGAAGGGAACTGGAAAATGTTAGGCTCTTACACGAACAACAACTAGTATATAAGAGTCTTATTAAATTCCATCAGCGCATGTATGATTTGTTGAGTGAAAAATTCAATAATGGTTTGCATCCCCTGTCCATTGAAGAAAAATATTCTATAGAGAAACCACACTTAAAAATAGAAAAAAAGATGCAAAACAAGAGACAGAAAATAAATCACGTATTATTAAAAAAATTGTAATGACTGTTATAGAAGATCTCATACACTACATTCATAAGATGAATTGGCAAGAAGAGAATGCATAAGTTGTTCGATAGAAGGTGCAAGCAAGGAGATGGTAGGAAAAGGATAAAAGAAACCAGGACAAAAGTGGATTAGATATTTCACTGTAAAAAGATACACATAAACTTGATTGAATCAGAAGTCCATGTTTATCGAGTGCAGAGCATCCATGAATGAGATGAAAATGGGAAATTCAAAGAGGTTGTTGTCATTGATTCAAAAAATTTATATTACACACGGTGATGGTGGGAAAGGTGGTGATATACATGTTTGTGGAAAGGATGAAATCAAAAGTGGCAATGGAAAAAACACAAATATAAAAATTAAGTAGCAAGAAACAAAAGAGATCTATGAAATTTCCAAGGTCGGTAATCTAAGTGATCAACTGAACGATAACAAGATGACATGTGAGATGCCATAATAGGCACTCTGCCAAATCTATGAATAAAGAACTATTGCATAATCTGGTCAAAGCATTAATCTTACAAATGATACATAGTATCTGTTTCCATGCCAGATATCAGTTACATAGTAGCTCAAATATTGAATGCCAAATCAATGAATATTACTAGTGAAATTTGTTATAGAAGTATACATGACTTGAAAATAATTTGAAGTGAACCACATGTCATACCTACGAATAATCAGAAGATGCCAGAGGTATGGGTTAAAGGATAATAGTGTCAGGACAAATATTTTATGTAGATGATAGTGCCAAAATCATTACCTTATACGCGCTTGTGGTACGTTATCACAAGAAAATGGATGAGTGGAACACTAATGAATAAAGAATGTTACATAGTCAATGGAGGTTACATAGATAATCTAATTCAAATGCTTAATGTACCTAAGCATTATAGTATTCCTATCTGGATTTCTGCATAGTTTTACCTATCCTAACGTTTTTCATAAAATAAAAAATGGTTTTGTGCATTGACATTTTTGGTAATGAGCCACTACAAAATCATGCAATAAGCATTGAAATATGACAGTTCCAATGTGCAAGAGTTATCATCATGGAGTACAAATAATTTTGTCAGACATTGCTAGGATTTGTTAACAGTACAGGGGTCGTGGAGAGAAGAGATCCTTGTTTAAGCTTCGATTCACATTAAAATAAAAACCTTTTTGAGTCATGTCTTGACCATGACTTGCAAAGACAAATTTCGATTCAAAAGCGGTCAAAATTTTCAGTATCTCACCCAATCAAAAAGGTTTTTGAATGTTTTTTTATTGTTTTCTAAAAGGATTTATCTTGATTGGAGGCAAGATTCAGAAAAATGTAGAGCATCTAGCAACTTATGATATTTCTTTTCTATTTGTGGCTTGCGAGCCCTATTTATGGAGAAATGGTGGCATTTTGGATGTATTATTGGAAACTCTCGTGGTATCATTTCATGTTATGATGGAAACTATTAGATATTGAAAGAAACAAATAAGGATTAGAATTTTATTGAAATGAAATGGTACTATTAATCCCATGCAATTTTGTGTGATGAAACCTGAAATTCATGGTTCAAAAGTATCATCCAAAACATTATTGTTGCTCGAATCTCCATGAATATTTATAGTTGTGGAACCTGTCAAAGTTTTGGAGCTCGAGATTAAAGACTTGGTTAGTCAAACAGGCTAGACAATGTCTTGTATCTACCAACGAAGCCTACGCACTTAAAACACCTGTAGTTAGAAATGGGGTTACTCCTTTTCAATATTAATGACCTCTAGTAAAGTTTCCAGGCAAAGAGAATGGACAAAATACCCATATCATGCAGTGTCCATGAGAAGTTTTTGTCACTATCCCAAATGATTGGTGGGGTAATAGGAAAAATAAGAGGAACCCAAGGAGTCCTGAGTTGAAGCACAAGGATACAGGTGATGTTTCATGGATTAATAACATACATATTCCATCACGGGTCAAGTCCATGTTAGCCATATGGAATTCTAGAATTAAGGTTCCAAAGGTATAACAAGGAGGCATAACTTCTCCAAGGTCTCGGGGATCATTATCATCATTATGGGATGGTGATTTCTAAAATATACATTTTTGACGATAAACATTTTTGAGTTTTGTAGGGGCATCTCAATTTGCTGTGCATATAACTATACTGGTGACTGCAATACCTTGAATAATCAGTATGTTGTGTGCATTGTCTTTAAATGTGCCTATTAGTCCATCATTTTGGTGATATGCATCAACGTGTCTTGTCGTACACTTGACAACTGCAGCGTGGGATCGTTTATTGAGGGTTGTAAATGGGGAGATTCTTTTTGTGAAAATTCATTCCACTTGAAAAATGGAATTTCACCTTTTCCAAATTGTAATCTTGGATTATAATTTGAATCGTTCTGAATCCATTCCACTTGAAAAATGGAATTTCACCTTTTCCTATATTTATTCTTCGTTTGGACAACCCTCTCTTCCTTGATTATTCAACTATCAAACTTGAGTTCTTGTCACTGAAATTTCAACTTCTTTTGCAGCTTGTCATTACTGCAACGTGTTGATGCACTAGATATTGCACATGTGAATAGATGTAACCCAAAACAAATCCAAAAGTTTTGATTTTCTTCTGCTTATTTCACCTTCTCTTTCTCACTCTTCCTCTTTAGGTACCTTTCTTTCCTTGATTGAACTTCTTGTTTCTTGATGTGTTCCTTTGAATGAGGATGAATGCTCCTATTTATAGGTTTCCTTGAGTGCCCTAATAGGCTGACTTGTCCCTCTAGTTAGGTCGACTTGCTTCTTTTGACGATCGACTTGTTTGTATAACTATGACAAGGTCTTGGAGGTCTTTGACTCTATCTTTGACTCTAATAAATTTTATTTACAATATGTAACATGCCCAAAAGGGTCTTCCATACATGACAATGACTCAATAGGATTTTTGACTCAAATAAAATCCCTAGAAGCACTCAATGGGTTCTTGAACTATAAATCAAATAACCTTGAGCATTAAACCCGTGTCTCAAGAATAACAATAATAATTTTATTTTCCTCAAGTTTACTTCAAATACATAAAATCATGATTACATATGTCATTGTGAAGACTATACCTAGTTAAATATTTCAACATTCCCTCTTAACTATGGATGTATTCTTAATCGATACAAGGTACTTGGACATTCTCAAAATAAAGTATTCTCATAAGAAAAGTTGTATTAGTAAGCCATCTCATAAAATATCTTATCACTTAATACCAAAGAATTGTATCATACCAACCAACATTGTCACATAGTAAGGCCTTGAATAACAACTCTATCTCTCCAAAAGATCAGAGAACAATCCTGGTGAGACCAATGTCTGATAGACACCAAAATCATTGTCACTTAAGGAATATACCGCACCGAGGTGTTCACATGGTATGTCCTTTCAGGAAAATTCCTATCTTGGAATAACACATCCTCAAGGAATTTCCTCTTCAACTACTCTTACCTATTGGATGCCCTACCACATCCTCAAAGAGTATCAGAATCAATTTTAAATGTTTTCCCAATCCTCCATTCTTTCTTCACAACATGAAGACAAGAATGATGTGTCTACCTCTCCCTCTCACCTAGGCTAGGTATACTCATTCCTATAAAAGTAATATACCCAAGCTTTCTCTTACCCAAGGACTTGTCCAATCTCTCTCTTAACTAGGGAATTATTACCAAAAACAATTATCTTCTCTTTAGTGGAGATCATGGTACTATCAATTGCTTGTAATGCTTCTCCTTTCGATGTCATGAATTTCATCTTCATCATTATTGGGCCTTCATATTATATATTTTCTTCATAGGGCATCAACCATCCATCACTTTCCCTCAATGAACCATGGGGTTGAACCACTAGTCATGTCATCCTTCTCTTCATCAGAAAGCTATTTTCTAGTCCACATTTGGCATTTATTCATATAGCTACCTCTTCCAAGTCATGTTTCTTTCATGATATTCTACCCATTCCCATGAGTATGAGTTGTAGGTGATATCTACAACTCCCTTTCGGTAGCCCTATTTCAACCCAACCATATGTTGTTCAAAAATAAAAATGAACATAAAATAAAAGTTACCTTTTATGATGGCCTTTCATCATGACATCAACTTTCTTGCAACATCAACATCCTGCACATTCATAAACACATCTCCAAGAATTTAAATGCCAAGGGTCTCTTTCCTTTACATACTTTATCAAGGTCTTCATATCTTCTCTATGGAGATGTCATAGCTAATTTTTCCAGTTATCGGACGTTGATGACCTATCTTATCTTACATGACTATAGTTGCATCTTTCACAAACTGTTCTTACTTTCTTCACATATTTCTCCCCAAGAACTTCTATACATAGCTCCTTCATCTTGTTAACTACCACATATTCCATATGAGGTCATATTATGTTGATTTCATCTTTCAATATGTGAACTTACTTCAATGTATATGCCTTCATACATCTTTCTAAAGGAAGAAATCCTTCTTCAATTTCTCTATTTTCATATGCATTTTGGAATAACAAATTTCAATTGTTGAATATATATAACTTAATGTCCTTGTGATCTTCTGATAGTTTTGAATTTTTTTATGTATTCAATAATACATTTTTTGATAATCATTTTTTAATGCTTATAACTTATATTTCATTGTGTGCCTTGGTCATAAAAAAATCATAGACAAATAACTCGATGCCAGTGCTTGTTAAATCCACAAAAATTGGATTTGTATTTCTCATAACACACCTTTCTGGATCAACTCAATTGATTTTAATTGCAAAGACCACACCACTAGCCATCAAAAGTAATATTTCTTGTTCATAATGATCAAATGATTTATGGATGCGTTGTATCACACATTGAATTTTGTTATCTCATCATTAAAAAAGTTTAGACATGAATGTTATTGGATAATGGCACAATTATCAACAAATTATGTTATACGGCCAAATTTATAATTGTGTGTCCAAACATATAGTTGTATGCTACAATATTTGACAAGATTCAAAAACAAAAAAAAATCATAGGTTCTAATCAAGTGTATATTACCTTTCTGCTAAAATGTGCAACAATGTTTAGTAAAACAAGAAATTCCCATGCATGGTTTTTTCTGTCTCTTTCCAAGTAACAAACATGGACTTTCAGCACATGTGCATACATGTTTGTAGTTCTTGTTGTTGGGCTATTCTGAACACGCCTTTTATCTAGGTATCAAGATTCCTGTTTTTTTTGTTTGAAGGTAAAAGTCTATGGATAAAAAATATTCAAATTATGTTTTTCCCTTGGCATTGCTTAAGTGATCTCTTGAAAGATATTTCTAGACTCAAGTATTTTTTTCCTTGTGTTTAATATTCATAAGTAAATATCTTACAAGATTTTCATAAGCATTGCATGTAAGCGGATAATTAAAGTCTTCATTAAAATATAATCTTGCTAGTTGAATTCTTTGCTCAAATGATATGTTTTGGACTCCTTATGGAACTACACCAGGCATGGCATGGCATTGTTCAATTCTGTATCAGGATCTTTGTAGCAAATGTTGTATTGTGGTTGCATATTTGTTCTCATATAGGCCTCATATTGTACTTTCACCGACAAAATGCAACATCCACTTGAAGAAGATATGGTATGTTGTCCATCTTGCACACTTTCACTCAAACAACGATTGCTATGAATCTGTACTCAATCATCTATTATTGTTCAACTTGGATGAAGTGTTTCTTGGATATTTTTGCTGTTGGATTTTTGCTACCAAATGGTCGTCATGTCTTCAAGGTCCCCAGTTGACTGTTGCCTCAACATTTTCACCACTTATACCTTCACCTATTGTAAGTTTACCAACAGTAGTGCCAAATGCTTATGGAACTTGGTTGATCAGCATTTTAGATCAACATATAATTAGTCTACCAGGTATCATAGTTACCACAACTCTACTTTTGGAATGTTATACTATAATTCTTTCATTCACAACTCAGTGGCAAACTTCATGTATGTATATTCAATATTTTTATCAAATTTTTAGGGAATCTTTGATAATATTTGATTTTTAAATGCAATAGCACACATGGACTGAACATTTTGTTTGAAAAATTGGTCTAGTAGGTTCAACATTATGTTAAATCGAGATATCATTGTGATGGAAGTTATAATCACTACCACACCTCTGCTCCTGGAATTTGATTCTCTCATGCTTTGTTTCAAAACTCAGTGCCCCAGCTCATGTGTATATACACTATTTTTTATCAAATTCTTCACAACTTCCTTTATGTGATGCTGATTCAAAGATATATGTTTTGTTATTTTTCCAAGATCCATTACAATACTTTTTCTTTTCGTCTCTAAGTAACAAACATGGAATTTCAACACATGTGCACAAATGACCATAGCTATTATCCTTGGGCTATTCTAAGATTGCCTTTTATCTAGGTGTCAAGGTTCCTAATTTTTTTGTTCAAAGGAAAAAGTCTATGGATAAAAAAGATTCAAATTATGTTTTTCGCTTAGCACTGATTAAATGATCTCTTCAAAGATATTTCTATACTCAAGTATCATTTCCTTACGTTTAATATTCCTAAATAAATAGATTACAAAAATTTCACAAGCATTGCATGTAAGCGAATAGTTCAAATCTTCATTGAAATATATTTTTTCTCGTTGAATTGTTTGCTCGAATGATATGGTTTGGATTCCTTATGCAACTATAACGGGCATGGAATGGAATTGTTAAGTTTTGTGTCAGGATCTTTTAGAAGTTTTTTTATTTTTATTTTTTATTTATTATGGTTGAACATCTGCTCTCAAATAGGTTGCATATTGTGCTTTCACTGACAAAATGCAGCATTCACTTGAAGCAAATATGGTATGTTGTCAATATTTCACACTTTCACTCAAACATATATTGCTATGAATTTGTACTCAATCATCTATTATTGTTCATTGGATATTTTGCAGCTGGGTTTTTGCTACCAAATGGCCATCATGTCTTCAAGGTCTCTAGTTGACTACTGTCTCAGCATTTTGATCATGTATAGCTTGGCCTATTGTACTTCCACCAATAATAGTGCCAAATGCTTGTGGCATTTTCTTGATGAGCATTTTAGATCAACATATAATTGGTCTTCCAACTATAATAGTTAGCACTGATCCAGATTTAAACAGGAACACAATAAAGTACAGAAATAAACACAAATAGAGAGATACATAAAAAATAATACTTCATTTCATTAATGAAGAATACTGAAATATGCTTATAAATAGAAATGGAAATAAACTAGCTTGGGCGATGATAGCTTATCTCTAAAAAGAGATGTGGCGGCTACATGCCTCTGAACTCCTTACAATGAGGCTCAAGGGCCTTTTTATTATTGAAAAATAAGAGAAAACCCTAAACAACCAAAACCTTAACCTGAGGAGATGTAACACCAAGAGTTTATGGGCCCCGTTGGGGTGAGTTAGACAACCAGTTTCACGGGGTCGCGACTTGGTCATATTATCTCCATTTGACGCGCATGATAACCCGTTGGAAAGATCTCTCCGAGGACTACGACGAAAAAGATGTTTTTAACTATACTTACATTGGTGGTATATTTTCCAAAAAATCATTTTTTAGGGCCTCAAAACGGCTCCAGAAGTTTAGGACCCAAAAAACTGCTAAAAAATAGTAAATTGTGCTACAATTAAGGGAATTGAAAACCTCAAAGAATAAATGGTGGGGGTCCAAGTGGAATTGGCGGGTGGTCACCAATATCCACCTGGATCATTCCCCCACCCCCTAGGAAGAAATGGTCCCCGTTGCGTTGAGTTCCTCCATGAGATGAGGAAACTTCTGCTGAACTTGGTCCTTGGTGAGCTACTTGCCCAGGCGAAAGAGTTGGCCTGCTTTGACAACTCGATACAGTTGGATCTTCTGCTGGTGAGTGTGCTTGACTTGTGTGTCCATGATCCGATCATTTGCATCTTGTTCCATGCAATCTAGATTTAACTTTGTTGGTGTGAGTTGTTCTACAATGTCGGATGTGTCTAGTAATGGTGGAAAGTATGGCCGAAGAAGGTCCACATTGAACACTAGGGGTAGGCGAAGGAATGGGGGAATTCTAAGCTCAAATGCATTGTCCCCCACAATGTTGGTAATGGTGTAAGGACCATATCGGAGTGGTCTAAGTTTCCGATAGGCTCCGGTAAGGTGTTCCTTTTGCAAATGCAACCAAACTTTGTTGCCGACCTAAAACTTATGTGGTACCTAATGTTGATCATGTCGCTACTTGTACTTGGAATTTGATTTCTCCATAATTTCGTGGACCTATTGGCGGATATGTTGGATGCACTTAATGAATTTTTTTTCTTAATTTGTTTTAGACTTGACATGAGCTGAATATGCCTGAGTAGCTGCAAATGGCATGGCCACATAAATGGGACATAGTGGCTGGAATCCTAAGACCACCTGAAAAGGGTTGTGGCCATTTGAGCTATGGAGAACCCAATTATAGCTATGTTGAAAATAGGGGAGGCTCTCATCCCATGTGCATGGACGCATTGATTTTCACATGCACAAAATATGTACGATCATCCTATTGACAATCTCTGTTTGGCCATCAGTTTGGGGAGGGAAGGCTGTGAACTTAGTGAGTTTGGTGTCCAGCATCAATCAGAGACTGGACTAAAATGTACTAAGGAACCTGCTATCTTGATATGACATGATAGACTGTGGGATTCCAAAGTGTACCCACACTCGTTCAAAGAAGAGTTTAGCAGTGGCTTATGTTGTGATATTCTTCTTGCATGCTGCCATAATGGCCATCTTTGAGAACCTGTCGGCGACCAAAAAAACACAGTCATTTCCATGCTTAGTAGAAGGAAGGCCCGACATGTAATCCATGGAGATGGATTCCTAAGGTCGATTAGGGTTAGGCAGTGGGGTATATATGCCTTGCTTCTTGATGGTCAGTTTGGCAATGGTGTAGACAGTGCAATATCTGATGTACTTCCCAACATCATGTTAAAGACTTGGCCGGTAGAAATACTTCTGCAGTACTGCCACCATTTTCTCGATCCCGAAATGCCCAACAGGCCGACTGTGGTGTGCTTCCCAAATCATCTTGGCACGTTCACTTGAAGGAACACAAAGGTGACCTAGGTAGCATAACATGGCATCCTGGAGGTGAAAAGCTGGAACATGCTGACCCTCCAAGAGTGTCTGGTATGTGTCGCCAAATTCTGGGTCACTTTCATAGAGAAGTGGCCAACCAGAAGTCTCGTGCCCACAAGAGTTGAGCACGGTGGTTAATGCCATGATCGGCAGTCAACTAAGGCAATCTACAACATTATTGGTGTTGCCCTTCTTATCTTGATATTCAAATGGAACTGTTGCAGGTTGACCACTTCTGATGGCGATCATTTTGCAACTTCCCTTGGGTCTATATGAAATGTAGGGGCTGGTGGTCTATGTGGATGACCGTTTCCTTCCCTAAAATGTAATGGTTCCATTGTCGGCAGGCCTGCACAATGGAATACATCTCTTTGTCATAAGT
>APFE030355799.1:49717-83317 GCA_000404065.3 Pinus taeda
ATGTTACAATACATATTTATACATGCCAAAGCATCCAATACCATGGACTGAAAAACCATCACGTCCAATACCATGGACAAAAAAACCATCGATCCAATACCATGGACCGAAAATCATCGTGTCCAAAAAACATGTGCGAAAATCATGCACAAAACCATAGGTGGGTCCGCCCAACCTAACGTAGGGTCCAAAACCAAAATTTTTCAGGGCGCTGCCCCGGACCCCATAAAGTGGGGTTACGGGTACCGCTCAAACCCCCTATTAACTATGTGGAAAGAATATAACACAACCCAACAGGGGGTGGCTTTGAGAAGAGCGAAAGTAATCTTTTCCTGGCCAGAAAAATCATGAACAAAAAATACCCTTCTAGCAGATTTAACCATTTATCTACAGCATCTACATCTATATGACCCTCAAATATGGGAATGTGAAAGTTAACTTGTACCTTAAAGGGTGTGGCGCTTCCAGAGTAGCTGTTGGAAGTAGATGTGTTGCCCCTAGGTAGTCGCTGAAGGATCTGGGCAAAGTTTTCCATCATTGCATTCCTTTGTCGCTCAAGGGCCTCTTCGAGCAAGATTTTGATAGGATCTCCTACCCCCTTGTCTTTCTTTTCATCCACCATGGGAATCCGTCGGGATTTGCGAGGCTGGTCTTACAAAGGTTCAACCAGTTCAAGCCCTAAATCCTTATATCCTGACCTCGTTGGGGACATGCAAGCAAAAAAAAAAAAGAGAAAGCAGACCGCTCTAATACCACTAATCTAGATTTAAACAGGAACGCAATAAACAGAAATAAACACAAATACAGAGATACAACAAAAATAATAGTTTGATTTCATTAATGGAGAACACTGAAATATTATTACAAACAGAAATGGAAATAAACTAGCTCGGGCGATGGTAGCTTATCTATGAGAAGAGATGTGGCAGCTACATGCCTTTGAACTCCTTACAATGAGGCTCAAGGGCCTTTTTATTAGTGAACAATAAGAGCAAACCCTAAATAACCAAAACCCTAACCCGAGGAGATGTAACACCAACAATTTATGGGCTTTGTTGGGGTGAGTTGGACAGCCAACTTCTTGAGGTCATGACTTAGTCATATTATCTTTGTTTGACACGCATGATAACCCATTGGAAAAATCTCTCGGAGGACTACGACGAAAAAGTTGATTTTAGAAAAAATTTCGTTGATGGTAGATTTCCAAAAAAACATCGTTTAGGGCCTCAAAACGGCTCTAGAAGTTTAGGACTCAAAAAACCGCTAAAAAATAGTAAATTGTGCTACAATTAAGGAAACTGAAAAACTAAAAGAAGAAATGGTGGGGGTCCAAGTGGAATTGGTGGGTGGCCACCAATATCCACTTGGATCAAGCACAAGTCTGCTTTTGGCATTTTATGCTATGATGCTTTCATGCACAACTCAGTGACAGGCTTCATGTATGTATATTCAGTGTTTTTATCAAATTTCTTAGGGAATCTTTGATAATATTTTATTTTGAAATGCAATAGCACACATGGACTGAACATTTTCTTTGCAAACTTTTCCTAGTAGGTTCAACATTATATTAGATCGATATATCATTGTAATGGAAGTTATAATGACTGCCACAATTCTACTTTTGGAATTTTATGCTTTCATGCTTTGCTGCAGAACACCGTGGCCAAACTCATGTATGTATATACATTATTTTTATCAAATTCTTCATAGCCATCTTTATACTATGTTGATTCAGAGATATATGTTTTGTTATTTTTCCAAGATTTGTTGCAATATGTTTTCTTTTGCCAATTCCATTGGCTTCTGGATACAAAATTTCCACAAATCAGGTAACAACAAACACAAATGTATACTCAACATCTGCATTTTTATTCATTATTTCATAATCGAGCTCACATATGTATATACACTATTTTTATCAAATTATTTACAACCATATTTACACAATGTTGATTCAAAGATATATGTTTTCTTGTTTTTCCATGAGCCATTATAATACTTTTGTTTTTTCCCATTCCATTGGCTTCTGGATACAAAATTTCCACATATAATGTAGCAATAAGCAAAAATGTATACTCAATATCTGTTTTTTTCATGGTAAACACATTCATTTACCTCTGTTTTTCTGATCAAATTAAGAACAAATTGATGAACTCTTAGTTTTTTCATATTTTCAATTGCAAGAGCAGCCTTGGATCTACATGGGTATAGATTTGTTCATGGAAACAATATTGAACTTTAACTAGTTGTGTCTTTACCACAATGTGAAGATCTTAATGATTCTTTAGTGAAAAATAAGTACAGGAGAAAACAACCTCACATTATTTAAATCATCCATACATGAGAATTTTGATTTGACTTGAGCTACAAAGAGTTTTTGACATAATTATCATTTATTCAGAACTTTTTGACATTTTAGGTTCTAGAATTAGTAGAGGTGATTTCACTCTAGAAAACAAATTTTTGGATTCATAACAAACTTGGGATGCACTATGATTTTATTCTAAATACAATCCTTTTAGTTCTTTATTTTAACAATTTTACTTGCTCAGTTGAGCATTCATATGTATGGATTCATTATTATTTTCTTCCAAATATAATGTTGTTAACGCGTATTTTTTATTCCACACAAACTTATGGAAAAGACATAAATTGGTTATCTGGAATGTTATCACATGCACACAAGTTCTTTTTTATAATTCTTATCAATTTATTTCTCTGTCGAATAACATTCATCTGTATGTATTAATTAATAATATTTTCATATTCCACATGTAATACCCTATTTTAGTGACATAATAGTAGGTATATGCTGTCATGTGATTCTTCAAAGAAGAGTTTGGATGAGGGAATATGGCATATTTCCTACTGAGAAATGTTTTGTTCTTCTAGTTCAAAGAAACACAGAAATAGATCACAAATACAAACTGCAAAACCAAAAAAAAAAGCCATATGGGCAAAGGTAGTGGCATTTCCACCACGTGGCTCTTGTTATTATTATGGATAAGTTCCCAATATAATAATTTTTGTTACCTTTGAAAGAGGGGGTGGTCTCCTCAACCTCAGATTTAGAAGTGGAATATAGTATTAATGGTAATAAAAATTTAGTTAAGATGGTTCTTTCTAAATGTGTAAAGTGTTGAAAATATAGAGGATTTTGCTACCTTAGATGCCTCTATATATTTGTTTGGAAATTTCTTTAGGATAATCAGAAAACAGACAAAATATGATAGTTTTCCACTAAAAAACAAACTAATGTACGAAGCTCATGAAACTTATTTTGATAAAACATATAGAATGTTAATATCAGTATCCTTTCAAATATAAATCTCATCATTAATAATAACACCTTGCTTGAAAACCATGGTAATTCGTTGGATGTTATAAGGAAAAATAATGGAAACTTGATGTTTATGTTAATATTTCCATTATTTTATTGCGTTGGTAAGCCTTGTTTCCTTAGGTGGAATTGTAAGCAAGTTCCATTCATTTTAAGAAACCCTTGGAAGCAATCCATGATCTTGAGGTATATCCATTGTTTCCATAATGTTTATATTCTACCACGCCCCCTCTCTCTTCTCTAAAGATGGTAGGGGATCATGAGTTAGGTTTGTAAAAAATCATGGTGTTATGCTTCTATATTTTTCATGTTCCTTTTAATTGTGGGTTATTGTTTTTTATATTTAATGTTATTTGTTTTGGTCTTAACAAAGAAATTAAATATTACACATTGCATTAAGTAAGAAGATAATGAATAGATCCACATTTGTTATGGTTATATGTTAAGCATTGTACCGAGTAGGATAGGAAGACAATGAATCAGAATGAGATAGACCTAATAATGATTCTTCTTGTAAGTTCTTTCAATAATGATAAGTTTTGTTTCTTCCCTTTACATGTATTTTTGTTGGCATTATTAAAGTTCTTATATGTACAGCCAATGTAATTCATTTTATTTTTTGTCATGCCATTGTTATTACATCATTGTTACTCACCATGAAGAGCACAGGAAGAGTAGGAAGATGTTGATAATATTATGTGTAGTGATGATCACATCTATATAGAGTTGGTATTGGATGCTAGGAAAATCTTGCATACAACAATCTCATTCTCTTTAATTTTTTAGTCTTTTTTTTAGTTAGTATTTGTTGAGGCCATATTTTTTGAAAGGACCTAAATTTGTAAAAGCTTGAATATGTGGAGATAATATTGAGGAGCAACCACAAAGCCAAGGCCCTTTATGCCTTTCCATGAAGGCATAGATCCATATTTTATATGAGTAGATTAAAATTTTCAAATTAAATATTCATGTATAATATTTATTCACTGCTTCAACTGATAAAAAATTTATTACAAAGGTATTTTTGTTTTGTTTTGTTTTTTTTTTAATGTGGTTCATGGACTTGTTGACGGTTCTGGACCCGCCAACATGTCAAGGGATCTCCCCGATAAGAAGTCCCAATTAGACCTCATACCATTTGGTGTAGGAGTCCCAACAGTGGGTCGTATGTATCACCTTGATGTGCTTTCGCAGAGAGGCAAGTAAGATGTCCCTGTTGGTAGCAAGGGTGTGACGTATGCAGTAAGTCAAGGAGGATGCATGAGCGGTTCTAACACATGGAGGGTGAGGTGAGTGTTCCCCTTGAAAACCTACGACAAAATGGAGTTAAGAAGGGAACACACGAGCAAAGATGCATCACAACATGGAAGGCAAGTAAGTTAGCAATCCAAAGTGATGGTTAAACCAACAACACATTTCAATAAGAGTCATACATACATATAAAAAAAATAGCTTTACATGCATGCGTAAGCAAACAGACATATATATCATTTAGAGTAAACAAGATAGCTGAAATACAATATGACATATACATGAAACGTGTTGGCTCTGTTATATTAAGAAGTTTAAGTTCCATTCATACAATACATCCATGACCAACAACTAGTTCCGACAATGGAATGTTACAGTCACTGCCGCCTGCTCCTCTAAAGAGATATACTAGCTCTGCACAGTGGAGAGGCCAAGGCTCATTATAATATTGTCCAAGCTTTCTCTAAGATACTCCTATGGGAATCTTGGCTAAACAAAAGCCTTTACAATGAGTTATAAGGGACTATTTATAGCAAAGGGCGGGGTGTCCCTTGACATTCCACTTTGTGACTGTTCATCTATCCTCATGACTCTTTATCTACTCTATGATTGTTACATCCAACTATTGACACTTGAACTTACACTTGACAAGACATCATATACAATCTGCACATGTACCCATGTGAGACAAAATAGGCTTGAGAAACCATGCAATACATCACTATGACTCAGACAACTATGGGAAGATCAGCTCTTCGACATCCTCATCTTGGTCGACAGTAACAAAATGATGCCAAGCTCAGTAGTCCGTGATGGTGTCCATGTACTCTAAGGTGACACCTTTTTGGAAATGAACTCTTGCCTCCATAGCATCCAGGTACACTGCTCGAGCTCCTCTGTCCAAATCATATGATAACATGCACACCATTGTCTTGAGTGCCTCCACTGATCACCAAGTCTGCATTGGTGGCTATGTACATCAACTCGTCAAAGTACAAGTCAAGTTCCAGTTAGACCTGTGCCTTTGTATTTGCTTGGGTGAGTGTCCCAATAGATGGGATCATGTGTGCGCGCACAACAACATCCATACTTCTAAATACCCATGCATGGGAAGCCTGTAGACTAATGATGAGCTGCAAGAGATCTTCATAGTTCCAGACCTGACTTCGGATGTGTGCCTTCAGCTCGACCGCTATGAGCTTCATAATCTTGGGAAAGTGTAATGGGGCTCCCTTGTATCTCATCGTCCATGTTTTCATGTAACCAAAAATAGCATGCACATTCGAAAAGATACATGCTCTCATAGTACATTGCTGCTGCCAGCCATTGAGATGGAAAAATGCCTTATGCATGGTACAAAACTTGGAATACAACACCCGCATGACTGTGTCGAGGGACAATACTTCATCTAGTATTGCCTTCTTCAACTCTTCTCAGACGGATGTTGTAACCAATTCTCCTCCTTGTTTGGCCATCTGTAAATCCTTATCCATTTGCTCATTCTTAGCTATCAAGAAATGAACACTTGAGTTGTGGCTTTGGCATATTCTCTGGTAGCATCGGCCAATACTTTTGGATGCTTGCACACATCAAACACGATCACTCGTTCCTCAAATTGCATAGGAGATGTGTGATCATCAGAAGTCGACACTCTGCAAGATTGCACAACTCTATGTTGGGAGTCATCGAATGAGATGTTGTGCATATCTTCCTCTGGATTGTCTCTAAGGATTTCAGTGTCTCCTTGGTCACACCTTTGTTGTCCACCAACTTATTTATTGGCAATCTAACCAAACAGTATATAGACTTATCCCCAATTCTTTATATCTCACAATTTCCATCTATCTCTTCCAAAAAGACACCAAATTCCATTTCACCTAGTGCTTCACCCTCAACAATGTGCTCCTCGCAGACATTAATTAGCATTCC
Source organism: Pinus taeda (assembly GCA_000404065.3). NCBI lineage: Eukaryota > Viridiplantae > Streptophyta > Pinopsida > Pinales > Pinaceae > Pinus > Pinus taeda. Next base: position 56,238 of record APFE030355799.1, read on the forward strand.
TTTGGCAATGCACATGCATGTTCCCATGCATTCATGTGTAAGAGAAACCTTTCTACATATGATTCTAACCCTCTCTTGGGGAATATTTATGGCATGATCATGACAGTGAGGCTCCAAATCTGATTCTGGCCAAATCCCATAAGATTCCAAAGCACCCCCTAATGTATGCTCAAATCTTGTTGGATGTGGTAGAGGAGCATCATGTTTTAACACCTTCTCAATTTTAACCACTATGCATCCTTTATTTACCATATTTCTATGCACTTTATGCCCAAGCTTTGTAGTGAATATGGAGCCCTCACCCAACTTCAATCCATGTTGCAAAAGATCTACCTTGTCTCCAATAGAAAATGTAGAAGAAACATTTGCACCTATAAACGAATGTAAATAAGGTTAGTATTTATTCAATGAAACATTTACTATACTATCAATAATATTTAACCCATGCCTCAATATTTTGATTTACCTATGTTGTGTCTCAAATCTATGATCTTCCATGGATGTATGTCCCCTTCATTAACATCCTCATCAATCAAATGTGGTTGAGTGATACTAATTATCAAAATTGTAACATAACCTACATTAACCCTTTCTCTAACATAATAAGTTCTAGACTCTGCAAATTCGACCCTTCCAAGCCCAATGACCTGATCATTAATAAGGAGATCAACATAGTCCCCTTTTGCCAATTATATTTTCCATTGTAGCTTGTATCAATTCTGTAACAAAATTTAAATTGTAACATGTAATTAAAAGGTTGAACCATGTAAAGTGTGACTTTATATTTTCGCAAAAACACAACTTACAAAAAAGTAATATAGATGCAATAATTTAAATAGCATGGTAGTCATATTGTATGTAATGAAACCCACCATCTAGTGCCTACTACCAAAAATTATTACACAAAAAAAAAAATATGAAGACCGGGCGATTACAGATGTAGATAGTATCATAGAATGAAAAATATAACCTCATATCAAACCACCAAGTTCCTATTTAACTTTAGAAATGACACTTGTAGTCTTGATGCATGTTTATGAATAATGACCATAAGAAATTTGTAGAAGTTGAAGAACCAAAACATGGTCCTTTGGAAAATATAAGAAATTCCAAGATCGATGCTACATAAGATGTCTAAAATCCCCATGAGAAGGAGAAATTATATTTATATTTCACTTAGTGAAGATGTTTGATGTTTGAACTTGATAATCGAAAGCCAAACTAGAGGTTTTCTTCCAAATAAAAGTTTTGGTACTGTAAATACTAGATAATTCTCATTTTTTTCTAAAAGCAAAGAAATTGCATTGGAAGAAAATTATAGTATACCTCAATAAGACATTTATCATAAACTTCAAAATTATACAAAGCTCGCATTATTCTCCATGGATCAAATAATTATGATTGGATTATTGTGTTTGTGCCAAAAGGAAGGCTATACTGTTATCTTTCCTTCCAACTCAAGTACAAATGTAGTGCCAACAATACCATATATTTATATATGATTATTTTGCACTATCATTGATCTTCATAAATTGTTCCAAATTCAATAAAAAGGCACATCAAAAGCTATAACTCTAACCATTGTGATTATTTAAACAATGTCACTCCTAGAGCATTGGTTGCATAAGTGTAATGGTGTTTAGAAGAAAGTTAGTAATCGCTAGGTATCCTTCTTGCATAATCACAAATGCACTGCTAAGAATAATATCAGAGCACTAACCTTGGTGAGGGTGAAATCTTGATAGTTTTCCTTTTGGCAGAAGAACAAAGATCTAGTGCATTCTATAATTCCTTCTAACACAAATACAAGCACATTTCCAACAATAATTTTGCATTGCGAAAAAAAATTAACGCATGCAAGATTTACTTCTATCACAAACACAAACACATTTTCAACTGCAAGATGAAGGAAATTTGACACATTCTAACCTTCCTTCTAGCATAACGATAATCATATTTTTAATAACAACATTGCATTATGAAGGAAATATAATGTGCTAGCTTTCCTTCTATCACAAGTAGAAGCCCATTTGGAACAACAACATTGCACCTCAAATGAAAGCTAACAATCAATATCATTCCTTCTACTACAAACATAAGCAATTTGCTACAAGCAACATTACATGGTCAAATAAATCTAGCACATGCTATATTTCCTTCTAGCACAAACACAAGCACATTGCCAATAACAATATTATAGGTGAACGAAATCCACCACACGCTAAATTTCCTTATAACATAAATAGAAGCATATTACACACAAAAACATTGTAAAGTAAAAGAAATCTTACACATTCTAGAGTTTCTTCTAGCACAAACACAATCACATTGTCAAAAACAACATTGCAAGGTGGAAGATATCTAGCATATGCTTGATTTACTTCTAGCATAAACAGAATCACATTGCCAACAATAACATTGTAGGGCAAACGAAATCCAACACGTAATAGAATTCCTTCTAGCACAAACGCAAGTACCTTTCCAACAATATTGCATTGAAAAAGAAATCCAATGAAAGTTATATTTCATTCTAGCACAAATACAAGCTCGTTGCCAACAACAATATTGCATTGTGAAAGAAATCTATTGCATTCTAGATTTTATTCTAGTACAAACACAAGTACGTTTCTAACACCAATAGTGCATTGAAAAATAATTTAGTGCATGTTAGAATTCCTTCCACCATACACAAACATATTGCCAACATCAATATTGTAGGGTAAAAGAAATTTATCTCATGCTATATTTTCTTCTATCACAAACATAAGCATATTTCAAATAACAATATAGCAAGGTGAATTAGATCTAACATGCTATCTGTACTTATATCTCAAACACAAACATGTCACCAATAACAACATTGCAAGGTGAATGAAATCTAACACATGCTAGATTTCCTTCTCTCGCAAACACAAGCACATAACAATATTGTAGGGTGAAACAAACATACCGCATATTAGATTTACTTCTAGTTGAAACAAGCATATTGCCAAAAACACCATTGCAAGACAAAAGAAATCCAGTGTGTGATAGATTTCCTTCTAGCACAAACACAAACACATAACATTGTAGGGCTAAAGAATCTAGCATATGCTAGATTTTGTTATAGCAAGAACACAAACATATTACCAACAACATTCTAGGGCAAAAGAAATCTAGCACATACTAGATTTCCTTTTAGCACAATCACAAGCACATTGCCAATAACATCATTGTAAGGTGAGGGAAATGTGATGCATACTAGATTTCCTTCTAACGCATATACAACCACATTGTCAATAAACTTATAGAAGGCTGAAAGGAATCTAATGTATGCTAGATTTCCTTCTAGCACCATCACAAACACATTATAACATTTCTAAATAAAAGAAATCTAGCACATGGTAATATTTACTTCTAGCACAAACAAAAGCATATTGCCAACAACCACATTGTAGTGAAAAAAAAATCTAGTGCATGCTAGATTTCTTCGAGCAAAAATAGAAGCATGTTTTCAATAACAACATTGCAAGGTGAAGAAAATCTAACACGTGTTATATTTACGCATAGCACAAACACAAGCAAACAACAACATTTTTTCCAAACAAGTAGTTCAACAAGATGTGAGTAAAAAGGCCTTATAACTCCCTTTATCAGACATTGCCACTCAACATTTGGAATTTTCGAAGTACTCATAAAACGTTCAATAGATGGAAGTTGATTAAGATATAGTCTTTTAGGCTTCCTGTGGCCAAAATGAATGAACTTTATCAGTAGAGATCTGCAAGATCCCACTCACAACTTGAGCAATAGATAAGTCCAGATGTGAAGTTAAAGGATCCTTTCTAAGTCTTTGAAATTCCACCATTAATTCCACATAGGAATCGTGAACAAAAGCCATCAATTCCTTATTCCAAGAGGCAATAATTTGGTTGTGTGTGTCATGTTTATTTTTAAAAGCAGTTACGAAGTTTTCATTTTCAAATAGATATCGCTCCGCATTGTGGCATATAAGAAAACATACAATGATCGTCACTAGCATGCTAACAGAAATTCAATGGGAGGGGGGATAAGATGCAATTATCTAAACAAACCCTCATAGTTTTTCCATTTTGGGACACATTTATAGCAACACCAACAATTTGAGCCAAGTTGTAAGGCATATACCTCCTGTCCAATGCCACACTTGTATGTCCAGAGCCAAGGGTAATGCCAACAAGCCATTTGTCAGTAATTTCGCTCCCATCTTCAACTATGCATACATTTATAGTATGCAATTTTGTCGCAACGCTTGAGCTACTAAATAGATTTGATATTTGAAATTTTCTCCACTTTTTTTTCAGGAAATAAACTCAGAATGGAAAATGTGGGACCCACAGAGACAACATATTTCTAGCATGGAAATGATAATCCTGTTTCCTGAGTTGACAATAACACCTGTTCAACTGACATAAAAACCAACAATACAACAAAACCATGATCTTTAAATTTGTTAAATAATCATTTGATTATTTGATCACCACTTTCAATAGTGTATTTTGCAGAGTTAGAATTCGAAGGCATACAAAAAATTGTAGAATCAAGTGATCCCTAAGAAAGAGTTTTGCTAACAGAAAGTGGAAGAAATTGATCTTGGAACCTCCCAGGAAAATTTTTACCTCGTAAATAATACATTTTTGCACTTGGTGATCTTGAAGGTATAAAATGACTAGGGTTCAAAGACGTATTAAGGACCAAACCCAAAGGATCAAATAAATAAAGAAATCCATCAGAAACTATCAATGGAAGGTCAGATAGCAGGTAACAACTCAGTAAGCCTGAACCATAGCTAAGGGTTTGACCTTGAAGTTTCCATGGAGGATTAAGATGGAGAATGCATATTTCCTCCATACTTAGCAGAGTCTCTTCAAAAGTAATTATGAGAGCAGGCCCCTTGAATTCATCTAGATTAGGTTGAAGTAAAGATTGTCATGGGTGATCCCACTTATCATATATAATGTGTAATTTCTTTCTTTGACATTGGTCTGCTATCTCTGATAGGTCAAACAATATAAGGTCGTCATTCCCATATCTCTGAAACAATTCAGTTATTCTAGTATGATCCATACAAGGCAAATCTTTTGACATTTCTTGATCTATAAATGACATATATCGTAGTAACTTTGCACCAAGTCACTCAGCCAAATCATTGCTTATAAATACACAAAGTGTAATGGTGATTCTTTGTTGTGAAGATCCATATGAAAAGTGTTGTAATGACGATAAGACCAATGCAACTACTAATGAATAATTTAAATTGGAAAAATAACTTTCTTTGGGGAAAGCAGGATGGAAAACATGAAGCCTCATCTCCTTACCAAGCAAGTAAGGCTAACTAGGCTTGATTGATATCCATGACCAAGGAACTATATTAGCGGTAAAATTTGTTGTTTTCACTATGATTGGCGATGAACCTTGAAAGACACACGTGCTATCATCTTCAGAATGTTAACAGTTACACATCCATGGCATCTCTGGTTCTTCCAACTTCTATGACATAATCAATGTAGTTGAAGCCTTGGATATTTCTGGATCCAATGTTCTTAGAAGAATGTGGTAGGGTTAGAAGTTGGTGTCCAAGCAGTTACTCACCTTTATCACAAGCTGACCAACTGGTTTTCCTATTCTATATTACTCTCAAGATCTACTTACATGCCACAAACAAAAGAAGGTATTGTAAAAACAATGTCTCTCTGTTTCTAAAGGAAAACAATCTCTGTGAAATGACGAAAGATAATTTTTTGTTATTTTTGTAACAGTTGCCTCGAGAACATTGTCGAAGAACTCATAATCCATTGTAGCATTTGAAAATGACACATGGCACTAATTCTCAAGCATTTCTTGTTTGTTAGAATGAACTAGGTCCTATAAAAGGTAAGTTTGTCAACCCAAAATCTCTTTGCACAACTGGAGGGTTAATCTAGCTAGACTCCATGTTGGTTTGTTAAAATTGGAAAATAGGACCAAATTCCACTTTGGACAGCTCCTATGGGAAATATTATTGCAACATTAAATTCCTCTCTTCGATAAGACCAAAATCGATCTAAATATCGCCAAATTTGGATAAGGAAAATGGGTTTTCGAATTTATGTTCTCTCAAGTAAATTTATAAGGTCGGCCTCATCCTTATGTCGACTCATCAAGCCTAATGGTCACGTCCCATGAGCCCCCATCGAATTGTATATATAGAGGTGTTCTCTCACCACATTTTGACACATCCAAATGCATAATCCACGCCTTTGAAAAAGGTGGACATCTAAGGCAAGGACGTAGGTGCCAAGAGTCAAGTTTATGAAGATGTTTATCTCTATTTAGGGTACAGTTTCCATGGGAGAGAGTCGCAGGTCTGAGGCACCATGGGTGGAGGCTAGAGGATTGTCTAGGAAGTTTAACTCTTGATTACGAGAGTGAGTTTCTAATTGGATAGGGCCGTAGTCAGAGGTATGCTCATTGGGTATTTTTCTGTGCCATTTGGTGTGTTGCATCTCTATTACAAGCCACAGAAAGAGGGCTGCTACAACAACTTATTGGTAAGCAATTTGGAGGGTGTAAAATCCTTCTCTCTAGGCCACATATGCCCAGGCTAGAGCACAACTAGGTCAAGCACTCTTCCATGTGTTTGGGACTGCTTTGTAATCTCTCATAGGTCCAAACAACAACAAGGAGGAAGATGCATCTGAGAGGGAGTTCTGCATGATATTTGGGCTTGTCATAGTTGGATTTTTCGCTCTACAGCAGGCCACAGCCCTAACTATGTGTTACAAGTAGGTCGCAGGCCTTGACAGCCTTGGATAGGAGGTTGAAATGCTGGTAGGAGGCTGCAAGCCTTGGATCTCTTGTATGGGAGACTGTGACTCTTATATTTTGTTTGAATAATAGTCCAAACCATCACCAAATTGGAACAAAGGTGTTTGGAGGAAGGCCAGAGTTAGGTAGGGGTCCAGGAGTAAAGAAAGAAGGTTGTAACAGTTTGCCATCAAACCCCTCAATAATTGGCATTATCTCAGTTCATCATTATAGAAGTATTTCAGCCCTTTAAGATCCTTGACCTACATTGTTTCTATGACTCACATTTTATGATTTGCATTCTATAAACTCTGGCCTGCCTGGTGTTCATAAGAATCACTACAGATCTCTCCAGTTGCATGACAATGACTCATTATGTCTACACAACACCTTGATATGTAAAATAGTCTGTTCAAACTCCATATTGGCCATGATATGATGGATAAGATATGACACATGGAAATGGATACTCTACAAATCCCATGATAGTGACTACAATTCTCATCTATAACATATCTGTACTGTTGTAACCTCGTAGTATAACATAATTCAGATTTCATCAACTTCATACTAATCAAGCTTGCACCTATGATTATTATTTGAAGTTGTCTAAACTATAATCTAGCCAGAGATAGCTTGCTCCTGTAATACGACCTTATCTCAATGCCTTGAAATCAGTATCTATGACATATCTCCTTAGATCCGGGTTATAAATTGACAAGAACCTTGCATAGAAGTAACATTGACAAGGTTAAGTCTTTAGCACAGTAAACCCTGTAGCTGCTGGTATATCATATAAATATAAATGGCACAATCTTGAGGATGAAGATAAATGACAAAAGCATCATATGGGGTTCAAGTTGATCACAACCTTGTATTGTGTCAATCTTTGAATATCTAATTTTATTAGTTGAAATACCTTTGTGGCTCAAATCTGAAGAATATAATTTGAGGTAGTATGTCCTAAGCTTTTCATCTTGTGAAGGTCACCCTTGGAACATTATGATGATTACCTTGTTCACTTGATCATCCATAGTTGATTGGTGGCTTACTACTATTGAATATTGCTATATCCCTTATGGAGATTGAAATATCAAGTCATTGTCTCTAAAGTAATAGCTCAAAAAGTCACTTCAATTGCTTCTCCAGATATTCTATTGACAATACTTTCAGATAGTTACATTTGTTGAGAGTAGGTGTTGTATGCATTTTGCAAAGTCTAAGAATTGTGAAAGTCTTGGCATTGAGATCACTATACATGAGTCAGTACTACTGCATACACAATTGTGAAATAATGATTGCAGGGTAGTATAATGCACATCAAGATTGAGAGTCAATGTTTTTGGTGGTGCCTAGGGTTTGTCTTTGAGTGAGATTTGTCAAAATTCTATATAGCTGATTTACAGTATTGATAACTCATATGACAAGATGCATGTGGGAGAAGATGAAAGATGGAAGACTTGCTGATCAAAAGTTTGAAGGCTTGCTTAATAGCTTAAGCAAAGCTACCAAGGTTTTCAAAGTATTTTCCATATGTCTACAACTAAATAAAATATTAAAGTAGTTTCTTTGATACCCTGGGAAGTCAGAATATGTTACTATTACTATGATTATGTATGATAGTCAGGGTACATCTTGATGATGTATGGGCTTCAGTTTTCCAGAAGTACAATACCTTCATCTGGCATATTCAGCCTTGAATAAAATTTATTGTTGAGATTCATAATCTGTTGAGCAGTCAATATATCTTAGGGTATATATTTGATGACAGGTGTATCTAGGTCTTTATAGTGATTAGGGATTGCTACATAGTCAGTTTCAATAGATTCCCAGAAACTGTTATTTTTTACAGTTTGTTTTTTTCCTAGAAACAAGAGTTCCAGGGCTCACATAGCAGAGATGCTTAAGTAGATTGCTCCTCAAAGTGATTTTGTTAAGATAGGACCAAAAATGTCACTATGAATTAACTTGTGATTTGTGTTTCTCTCAATTTAGATATTTCAAAGCTATCCATCTTCTGATTTCAAAAAACACATGCTTCAGCTCTGACGCCAGGTCAAATTGAAGCAAATTAGCATCATGTTATCACTGAAACTGGATCACATAGATCATTCAATAAGACAAAAATACTATGAAATGAGACACTCATAATTTTATTACAAAGATAGAGCAAAAGAAAATGGATTTGGAAGCACATGAACACATAATAGAGCTTTTAACACTAAGCATTCCAATTCGTATGACTCTTTATTTGCCCAATAACCTTTCACTTCCTATAATCTCTCTCTCACCACATATGTAGCCAAGTTTGTCCTCTTATTGACTTGCCATTTTACAGACCCTCAAATTACACCACACATGATTATTTCATGTACACTAATTTCAAAATTTGACCATTACTTTAATGACCTAACATTTTAACGACAGAACCAAGGCAAGCCTTTCAGGACCTTTCCTATAATAGCTCACATCAAATCACACGATCCCAAAATGGATTTTCCTGGTTGTAGTCAACCTCTGACAGATATGTCACCTATAATAAAGTGACACAAGAAACAGGATTGTCATAATGTATGACACAAATTCGCGTCATTAAAGATGGTGTGACCCACCATAAACCTTATGCATTAGATAGGGAATTGTTTGCAAGGGAAAATAAAGTGGAAAGATGAAAAAGGTGTAGGATGATTTTGGTGAGATCTAACCAATTTTGGGAACAAAAGGGTAATGACAACAAATATGTACAACTGTGGTATCATTAAAATAACCTATTTAATCATTAATGTTTGTGCACAAAGCTATCAATGAAACAATGATCCTCATTAATCCTTAGTGACAAACAAAGAGCATCAAGACAAAGTGTGCTAAAATAGTCTGCAGTTGTAGCTAAAACAAATAAAAATTACCTTAATGGCTTTCTTGGAAGTTGTCTAAATCAAATCCTGTTGGAACTATCCTGCTACAGGAATACAAATACACATAAGAACCATTAGACTATATTTTCAAAAGGCTGTTCACCAAAACCCTAGTTGGTTATTAGAGCATGATAAAATTTATTTCCTATCATATCTTCGCTTTTATATATAAACTCCTATGTATGCAAGTTTAGCCTTTTAGAATCTGAAGCACCCATGAAAGTGCCTCTGCATATCATCGATCACATAAAATAGTTTTAAAACAGTTGAATTAATACATGAATACACATTGAAAGACAAAATATGCATGGCATGTTGGCAAAATATCGAATATAACAACAATTGTTATGCATAACATCAATAACTTAAATTATTGGGACAAGAGACAATTATCATTTTATATCATAAGCCTTTCTAATTCCTTCAAATCCACTCCAAGGTGCACCAAAGACATCATTTCAACTGGATTGCCTTCTTGCGAAAATTTACAGTGGTCATCAAATACATTAAAGGTACACACAACCAGAGTTCTATAGATGACCTGGGAATACCAAAGCCACTCCATTCCCTCCATATATATTAAAGGTTCCTGAATCTATGAAAAGTTGAAACCCATCCCCCCGTCAATATTGGCACAAAGAATCAACCAAGGGCACCCACAATAAAGAATAACATGCATAGAAGCCAACACTTAGCACAGATCTGAAATCATGTTGCTAAGGTCTTGGGCTTATAAATCCATTTACCAAAATTATTTTCCCACATTTGGATAAGCATATCCCATTTTCCTCACGTGTTTCTTGAAAAGAAAAGGAATTCCTAGGAATTTAAAAATCCAGATTGACTTGACCCAAACCCACCCTTTTGTTTTAAGTAAATCTGGCATCTTCTGTGAACTCTACCTTTAAGTCAATCGGGCATGTTTTGTGAGCTCTACCTGTAGCAATAGGTTTTCACTCATTGAAAGTTTAGAGCTAAGGGCCTTGCAGAAAATGCCTAAGTAATCTATAACACATTATCAATTGACTCCAATCTAGAACAATGAGTTTTATCCCATTCAAAAGATTATTTGGATATGGTTTGTGCAGATGAATCCACTTTAATGACACCTTGCTTGACCCTATGAGATATCAGATATACACTCGCCTCTGTTTGGCAACTTGATCGGAAAAGGATTAACTCTGGTTTACACTCCTTAAGAGAGAGGCAAGGTTAGGTCTTGGTGAATAATATCTTAAAATCCTTTAGAGAAATTGGCTTAAATGCAAGAGGTAGAATAAAGGGATACCATGCTATCACGTAAGTTTTTTCAAAGTTGGTTTTGATGACAAGGATGTTATGGCCATAATGACTGGGCTATTCCATGCCTTCACAAACTACAATAATATTGGTAATGATGAATCGCCCTTTGATGAAACAAGTCTGCCCAAGTTTGATAATAATCATGAGAATATGTTTGATTATGAGCATTGAGCTTTGGTAAGACTATTACATGCGGCATTCAACAGAGTGATAGGCTTCCAGCTCATAGTCACTTTGGAATCATTTGGTTTGGGTATAAACTTGATAATACCTTTGTTTAAGTTGGTTCTCAATGATTGCTCTTGTGATGGATTCTTTGTAAACATATACAAAATGTTTAGATTGACAAAGTACTAGGTAGCATTATAGAATTCACACTGGAATTTGTGTAATCCCAAGACTTACCATCATCATTGATCATGTTTGAGAGGGTAGCAGCTAGCTTACCCAAGGTCAAAGACTAGTCACACAATATTCTTTGTGCTTAGTCTTTGCAATTGAAAAATTTTTTGTAGGGAGAATTAGGAAGTAAAATGTTTTTCAATTTCATATTTTAAGCCTACCCTTGGTTGATTTGATAGTGGATATTATCTTCAAGCCTTCTTTTGAATATAGATCCCCTAACTATCCTTGCACTATGATATTCTGCAGATGATTAGATCATAAACAATCATACAAACAGAAACTGTTTTCCATTGAGAAGAATCTATATACCCCTCTCAAGGTCCTGCAAGGCAAGGACATGGATTGAAAAGAATATATATACTCTTCTCCAAAGGATATATATACATTATGCATGAGGTTAATTCTATACTATCTTGAGGAAAAACAAAACGCCTGGGTTAGATCCGGTAGTTCAAAGGGAATATCATCTATTGCTAGTCTAATTGAGGGCCTTTTCGAGCATTGGGGCCCTGGGTTCCGATGATATGAAAATACCTTTCAAGACCTTGTAGTAGATGTACAAGAAGAAGAAGCTCCCACCTCTCTTGAAGATGATAACAGTATCACTGAAAAAGACCCTCCAAATTCACAAGATTAGTTCTTGATGGACAGGCTACTTGTGACCAATGTGGCCCCACATTAAACCCCATCCTCATCAAAGAACAACTATGTGTGATGTATCTGTCCTAGATTCTATGAATGATTTTCATGAAAACAAGGAGCATGATAATAATTTTCACCATTGTGAGGATCCCAGTCATGATTTCCTACATGACAAAGTGATAAACAGAGGAAATGAAGATTTTTTAAATATTTCCACCAATGATACAACCCAAATGCAGTTCTAGACAGGTAGAGACCATGTTTCTACCCCAAAATTTCAACCATATGAAAAGGATGATGAAGATCATGCTTCCCTTGCTAATAATTTAAATCCTGAAAACACTTTTGAGGTCATAGAAATATAGTTCAATCACACTAATCCTATTTTCATAGACACTGAAATTAAGGGAGCTGTAGACTTTCATGGTAATATACTTGGCACCTCAACATTTCATTGTGAGTTTGAGGAGTAATGTAATCCCCAAGTTGCACTTTGATGTTAATCATGATCATGTAAGAAATAAATGGAAGTAATCATGATTTCCTACAGTTTGAGGTCAATAAACTCAAAAGGTTTTTCAAATCCAGCAAAGTAATAATGTGACCATTATTATTATCTAAATGAAGAAACAATTAATGTTATAGTTCAACCCTCAAAGATCCTATATCATGGAATCTGATAGTCCTGCTATTTTTTATGCCTACAATCTGAATTTATTCCTCAAGCCTGATGGGATATGGAAGTCTCTTCCTTTTACTGTCAATACTCATCTAGAAGAAAATGTTATTGACATATGTGATGGATATTCCTTGGTAGACGAAAAAAGGGTATGCTATAAACACACAATTATTGAAGCTTTCAATCATACAGATCCATTTCCACCTCTAGATGGCTCTATTGTTGATAATAATAAAGTTGGACAGCCCAGAATATTGATGAAACCTGTAATGAAACCCTCGATGACATATACAATTACAGTGCCGAGAATGAAAACAATGTTAAGAAAATAATTGATGAAGAATACAGACTTGACCAAATAAAAAATTTCTCTGGACCACATCAAATGCGAAGATGTTCTCTTCTTCATGAACATGTGGACAATCATTCATGCACTAATTTTTTAAAAGGAAATGTAGACAACGAACCTCTAACAAATCCACATGAAGTCAACGCTGAGGGACAATTTTGGGGCCTGGAAAAGGTGTGCTCTAGAATGATCGATGATATAGGTCAAAATGATCTCGAAACCAGCACGAGGATGTTTCCTCAACCTAGTCATAAACAAGATCTGGCTGATCTGACCACTCAGCTTATGGGGTTTAGGGTTTGATGGTGATACAAGCACCGTTATGAAGTGTTGTGTCTGTGTATCAATTTCTGGGCATTATATTTCATAAACAGACTCGAAAAGACTAAGACGTTATGTATAGTGGACCACTATAAAACAATCAGGTTCCATATTTCTAATTCCCCTCACTGTGTGTTCAATTTTTTAACGAGAAATGACCATTTGTGGGTATTATTGGTCTTCTGGATCAAATGTGCATGACCTTGAAGGCTCTAATTTTTCAATGGAAATAGGATGAAGTTAAACCGACAAAAATGGAACTTAAATAAAAGTTTTGTACCATTACTTGGGTCAAACTTATCGGTCCATTCATCACTGCAATTACACAATATTAGAAACATCCAAACACCTCAAGTCTCTAAACAAAGAATCTGGTGTAAACTCATTGACTCCAGATGACAACAATACTAGAGGCGGGCATCAGAAATACCATGTAACATCCAATGGGAAAATACGTTTTATACAGGAAATCAAATGCAGTCAGAGTATTTTCTAATGTTAGAGCCCTAGAAAATTGTGGAATACATACTCGTTCATTTTGATTAAAGGTCAAAATACTGATTATAATATAGTGCAAGGCAATTCCAAAAATCTCTTAATTGGAGACAGAATACACTTTCCATTAATATGTGTCCAAAGGTAAACAACTACATTCATACATGAAAGAAGGAATTCTCTGAACTATTCAATACTTCCTAACAACTATAACCCATTCCAAAAATTAAAAAATGCCATTTCATCTAAGGATACTAAAAAGAAAATGGAAGAAATAAGTGAGTAAATTGACAAAAAAAAACTAAAACAGGTCCCCAATAAGATATTCTCAAAGGGAATCTATGCAAGTTCATTCATATTCTCAAAGTAGACAATGACATGAAAACTTTCTAGTTTGTAACTGAGGAATACCAGAGCACAATGAAGAATCTAGTTTAAAGTGCATGATGCTAATCAATATCAAATATAGAAGTGCAGGCTGTGGTAATCATGTCAAGATTCCTGTAGCAAGAGCAACAATCGAACCAGTCATATATCCTGAAATTGCACGCCAAAAATACTTGCAGCTCCTCATAACATGAAATTTTGTATCATTGCCAAGATCCCTGTTCTTTCGGTAATCAGAACAGAGCACTAAAGTGAGGAGCATCCCTGGAATTTCCTGCATTGTGATTCAATATAAAGTTTAAAGAATGAGTAGGTGGATGTGAATAAGGTGCTCACTATTTATGAGTTCTCAATTTTAACAAACTGTGACATCCATAGAAATATTGTTCATAAGAACATTTGTGTAAAAAATAATCTAAATAAAGTGTTCAAACAAAATGGTATCTTCCCACTAAAAATGCACCCACTACAACAACAATTTTCTGTTGGCTTAAACAAATTAAAGAACATGTTAAATAGTTAATACTGATAGAGTTAATGACAGGTTAAGAGAAAATACTTTATTCTGGAGTAACAATGAAGTAAAGTAACTCTCTTTATTGGAGATCTTATACACAAAGTTTGGTGTACCTGAACAGGTATTGAATATCTTATAAATAAAGTTTGTTGTACCCAAACAGGCCCAAAATGTATCTCATGTATGCAGTTAATCTCTTACAAGCACCCTATGTCCATTGATCAATTCACTGTAATACTAAAATAGTAAACAATTATATCATGGCCAAATATGACATGTTAGGTTCCTGAACAAATAATGTCTTATAGACAAAGATGGAATATAGTATTATACTGGAATTTACTTGATGAAACATCTAAAATCTGAAACCACCTGACTGTTACATCTTTATAAATTATTCCAAAAAAAATTATAGACAAGAACACAAACAAATAATTGTTTTGAAAATGGCAGAAAACTAAGACGAAAACAAAACCCTAGCGGAGCTCCGATGGTCAGTGATAATGGAGTTATTGTGGCACTGTTGCTAGGCGCTTGATGGTAAGGGTTAACCTCCACGGCTCGCCAGACTTTTTGCAACCTTACCTCCTTCCTGCGGGCTCTCTAACATTTTTTGTTCCTATGGTCCTCCTGCCTTCCTCACAGTTTGTAACCACCATCGACCATTTTCCTATCAGTTGCAATGGACCTGGACGAGGTGGACTATACCAAGGACTCCAATCCCCATGAGGTCATTTGGTCTCGCCATCACGCCGTGTCGGGCTCTGGTCATTTTACCGCATCTCTGCTACCTTTGTCAGTGCATAGCTCTACATTGGACCGACCTGGGTCATTTGTGCCCCATCCTCTACCCTCTGTCAACATCGAAGATGCCTCCAGCTTGCACTGCCCACCGCTTTCTTCGCCTACTTTGAATCTCCTTGGTACCTTCCTACAACCATCACCCACTTTCAACACGCCACTGCCCCATCTACCCCACATCTCTGCCCCACCCTACAACCCTTCCTCCTCTGGCATCCCCCCTCTTGGGATTGCTACTTACCCTATCCCTGCACTATCTGATAGCACCCTTAATCTTGGTGGCCCATCTCCCAGCACCCCTATCTGTTTTGGATGCTTTAGCTCCCCACTCTCAAACCATAAATCGAC
The DNA here is from genome assembly GCA_000404065.3 of Pinus taeda. NCBI lineage: Eukaryota > Viridiplantae > Streptophyta > Pinopsida > Pinales > Pinaceae > Pinus > Pinus taeda. The sequence goes on from APFE030355799.1 coordinate 72,203, forward strand.
CCCATCCAACCCACAGATGGTTAACCAAGGCAAACGGGGACATCTTTGGGACTATCCAATGGCTCGCAGGTTTGACAAGCTAAAGAAAGGAAGGTACCTAAGAGCTGTTGATAGGGACATCAACCTATCCTTAGGTGAAGGCCTCTCGATGGGGGAAGTTGTTGATATAGCCAAGATGGTCTTAGTGGGCCGAGTTCAAGGGTGGAACTATATTGTGGAGAGACTTCATCTCTGGACCTAGGAGATTTGGGGTTCTTTACTCAAAGAATTAGCCACCATTCGGGTGCTTGTTCGAGGATGGTTTGCCCTTCGTTTCCACAAGGAAGAGTACACAGACTAGATACTCTCTAGATTCTGGTATATCAAATTAGCCACTGTTCCGCTGAAAAGATGGGATCCCTTATTTGATCCTGAGAGGGAACAGATGGGAGATAGGCCGATTTGGGTTCAATTACCAGGCCTCCAAATGCAATACTTGACTCCAGTCATTTTTAAGCGCATAGGCAACACACTAGGTACCTATTTGGAACATGATCAATGCTATGAAACGTCAGGAAATATGACTATGGCTCGCATCCTAGTTCATTTGGACACCAGAGAAGGCCTAGAGGAAAATATTACCCTACATTGGAGGCATTTCTCTCGCTCACAAAATCTTCATTACAAAGGTGTTCCATTGAGGTGTAGACGATGCCATAAGGTTGGACATCTTTTTAAAGAATGCCCATTGCTCATGCCTACTACTCCGACTACTACAAAGGGAACCAAACATCACCAGATAGAAGACTCGATTGTGGATGAGTAGCCCACAGGTCTGGATAGTGCAAAGAATGTGGCTGGGGTCACTGCTCATCCATCCAGTGCTTCCAAGATGTCGCCAATCTCCCCTCCTATGATTAGATCCCGGTCTGCTACGGAGGCTGCTCCTACATCGGGTACATTTTCTTCTCCCTTATCCTCTGCACTAAATTTTAATCAATATTTTTTTCTCATTGGCATCATCTGCATCTTCACCTTGTTTGATTACCTCTCCCATTACCTGTGCACGTGATCACCCATTGCCTATCTTTTCCACCACCCCCCAGCTGTCGTTAGACAGGGGCTCCAAAAAAATCCTATTTCCCCATCTGCTTCGGGTTCACATTCCTACAACCTCCGCTCCCGCCACTGAGAAATCCCTGACTCACTTGGATTGGGTATCACACCCTCTAATGTTGAGCATAAACCCACCCGGGGGAGGCCTTCCAAGATGTCCAAAACCGTTAATATTGCTGGGGATGATGTAGCTTAGGGCAGACAGAACACCATTGAAAGGGTACTTAGAGCACCAGACACCCTTGGCAACATTCTGCCATGAAGTGGCTCTCCTTCAATGGTAGGGAATTAGCTAGTCCCTTTAAAAAATTACCCCTTAAGAGACTCTTGAGTTGTGAGCCTTGTGACATTATTTTTCTTCAAGAAACCCTAAGTAGCTTTGAGCTGATTATTAGGACCATTCTAACTATCATGCTAGGGTGGCAGTTTCAAGCCTTGGATGTTGCTGGGAGATCCGGGGATCTAACTCTCAGGATAAACCCTCGAACCATCAAGGTTACATCCGCTTCGGGAGGTCAGGGTTTCCTGGGTATCGATATATTTTCAGCTGAATTGGGTAGAAATCTTTGTATTATGAACATTTATGCACCCAACCATAGTATATTAGATTTCTTGCAGCAGCTCCTTGAGAATCCCCTGGTAGACCAATCCACTATTCTAGGGGGAGATCTTAATTTCTCCATCAGACATGAAGAATTTTGGGGACACCACTCAGCTGGATCCACTCTCGAATCAACTCGGCATCCTCTTGGAGAACATGGTCTTATTGATGTCCCTATGAACAAGAAGCTGCCAACTTGGCACAACAGAAGGACTAGAGATGCAACTATAGGGAGGAGACTAGACAGGTATCTCATTCATGAAGATCTGCTTAATTCCCTCACAAATTACAGACAATGGGTGGGCACTAGAGGAATATCAGATCATTCCCCTATTTATCTGGAAGTGGTAGGCTCCTTCAAAAAACCTAGGGCTCCTTTTAAGTTTAATTCGACCTGGATAATGGACCCTGAATATCTCAGGCTGGTTTTGGAATTTTGGAAGGCCATCCCTTACCAAATGTCCAGAGGAATGCTGAGGGTTTCTATAGTAACCTGATCAAACTCAAGCGATTATCCATAGATTTGACCAGAAGGAAAAAGGCCAAGGAGGAACATACCCTTGGTGACATTGAAAATCGGTTGGCCACTCTAATGGATGAACAGGGAAGAGGGTACACCTATATAGCAGCAAAACTACACCTTGTGGACTTGGAAACCCAGAGATCAAGGATTCTACTACATTGGGAAGAAACTTGGAGACCCAAAATCAAGACAATTTGGTTACAAGCGGGGGATGGAAATACAAAATTCTTCCATAAATTTGCAAATGGAAGGAAAGCCAACAATACTATCTAGCAGATGTCTACAGAAAAAGGTCTGATTGCTAAAACTTATAATCAGCTGGCACGACTGGGTAACACTCACTTCAAGAATTTGTTCAAAGCCCCACTAGGCACACCTCTAGCTGATATCATTTGCATTGCAGGGAATTTTCCCAGATTTGTGGAACCTGACTTGGTGGAGGATCTCATAAAACCTGTTACTATGGGGGAACTAGAGGGCACCCTGAAGTGGTTTAAGAAGGAAAAAATTCTGGGGCTAGATTTTATGTCCATGGAATTCTATCTTACATTCTTTGACATTATTAGATCAGATCTACCCGATGTGATCGAGGAATGTCATACATCGAGCAGAATGTATGAACCTATAAATTCCACCTATATAGCCCTCATTCCCAAGATGGACTCCCCGCCATCCTTCAATGAATTCAAGCCTATATCCCTATGTAACTGCCTATACAAAATTATTACGAAGATCATTGCTAACTGCATCAAGCTGATCCTATCGAGCAACATCTCCTCGGAATAGTTTTCCTTCCTACACAATCAACAAATCCATGAGGCCATCGGCACAACATAAGAGGCCTTAACACTCCATCAAACAAAAGAAGCTTAAAGGGGTGATGCTCAAGATTGACCTCTCAAAGGCTTTTGACAGGGTCAGCTGGTTATTCTTAAGGATGATCCTTACTCACCTGGGCTTTCCATTATTAGATGGATAATGTGCTGCATTACATCTGTATCCTTTGGAACCTTAATCAATGGATCAGTCTCCCATTCCTTTTAGGTGGAGCGAGGAATTAGGCAGGAGTGTCCTCTCTCCCCATTGCTTTTTCTTATTGTGATGGAAGGCTTAAGCAGGCTGATTACGTTAGAAAAAAGAGTCAGGAGGCTCAAGGGTCTCAAGATCATGGAGCAATGCACTCTAATGCATCTGCTCTTTGTGGATGACATGCTCATGTTCTTAGATGGAGGCATTCAAGACAACAACACTCTCTCTGAAGTGTTGAATCTTTTTTGTGGTGCAACAGGGATGGAAATAAATGGGGCCAAATCCACTATATCTCTCTCATCTTGTACTCAACAGGAGACCTATCATGCACTCCAAAACTTCCCCTTCCAAAACCTGACAATGGAGGATGGATTGAAGTACTTGGGTTTCAGGATAAAAGCAGATGGATACAAAATTGCAGATTAGACTTGGTTGATTACGAAGGTGGAAAGAAGATTAAATATTTGGAGCCATCATCTATTACCCAGAGCAAGTAGACTAGTTCTCATTAAATCGGTTTTGGAACCAACACCAGTCTTCTGGATGTCTCTGGCATGGATCCCCCAAGGTATATTACAAAGGATTTAGCGAGTTTGCTGCCACTTCTTATGGAAGGGTCACAAGAAGGGAAAACCCTATGCATGGGTCAAATGGAGTAGAATTGTGACTCCCAAAAAATGGGGAGGTTGGGGCCTCAAGAACCTCTCTGCCTTTCCTCAAGCACTTGCAGCCAAATTAGGATGGCTTCTCTTGAAGCACAAGAGCCTTTGGTCAGAGGTGGTTACCTATAAATGCATATGGTCGCGCACAGTCATGGACTGGTTAAGGTTACCTGCTTGGAACAGGAAAGGAATATCAGTGATTTGGAGGGCTATTATAAATACCATTCCCATCATAAGAAGGGGTCTTACTTGGCATATCGGCAACAGTGTGTCTGTCTTCATTGGGGTTGATCCATGGATTGGTTGCGGCAACTCACACCATCTCCCTCTTGGCTTGATTTCCTTATTAAATCATAATCGAGTGGCAAACATCACACAGGTCTGTGGGACCTATACAACACACATATACCAGTGGAGGCCCTGGATATACTAGATCAGTGGCATATGGAATGGAGGAGATATTTGGTGGCTTTAATTGAATCCCATGTGAGACTAAGGGATGAGGATGACGAACTGATTTGGGGTTTTGCACAGAAGGGGATCTATACTCCAAAGGATGGATATCCTATTATCCATGCTAGCCATAAACCTAATTCTTTGGATAGTTAGTGGAGCAGCATATCGAAGCTAAAAGGCCCGCCGGGTACTCGTATTTTGATGTGGAACATCATTATGGACAAAACCCCGACCGGAAATAATCTCAGAAAGAAATCTTTTCAGGGACCTACATGGTGTGTATTATGTCGTGAGGAGGAGGAATCAAATCACCATCTCTTTCTCTCCTGCCCTACAATGCAACAGGTCTAGGCACAGGTGTTACATACTCTTAATTTATCACTTACTTGGGCTAACGATGGTATACTAAATGCCTGGAACCGATGGTGGGCTGAAGCTCCAAACCCAAGATCCCGAAATCTTCCATTAATGGTGTGCTGGCACATATGGATGAGCAAGAACAACAACATATTTCGTGGGAAGCATATAGTTTGGCCTTTGATTATTCCTAAGATTTGTAATAGCTATATGGAAATTCCAGTTAATGAACAGGTTGCCAAGATTCAAACCCTCACCCTGGAGGTCATAGACAAAGCACACCCTTAGGCCTATTTCGACAGATCAACACAGGAACAGGGTTGTGGTGGTAGCATTATCCTCCATATATCTGAGACACATTATTTCCATATTTGTATGGGGTTAGGATATGGCACAAATAACTTTGCGGAGCTCCCTACACTTCGTCATCTTTTATATTTTGCTATAAACAAAAACTGTAGATATTTACAAGTTTATGGGGACTCCAAGATTGTTATTAACTGGTTCAACTGCATTTCTACATGCAATGAATATACACTCATAACCATATTGGATGATTTTTTGTTTTTAAAAACACATTTTGATTATGTTTCATGTGTTCATATCTATAGGGAGCGCAATGAACTTGCGGACCAGCTTTCAAAAGCGGCAATGCAACCTAGAGGGGAATGGTTGATCATGGAGCACACACCAAAACAAATCTACCAGTATTTCCATAGACCATACATGGATCAGGAACTGCAGAGGGTTGACAAGGCCTAACTTATCTATTTCTATTATTTATTTTTTGTCTACAGAACAGTAATCACCATGGGTGAAAATTTGAAAAAATTTGAATATGTAAATAATAATGTATATGATCAGATACTATCAGCACACCCTTCTCTGGGTTTTTTTGTACAGATTTCTACAGTACAAAACAGTTCTCAGATGACCATGGTCACTTTTCTGCATATGCCTATGGCATTTACAACACGTAATTTTCCTTGATAATGAAAATTACGATACTTTTCCCTGGGAAAAGAAATGTTTTGAAATACCTGAAATCTGAAACAAAATTTTGAATTTTGGAATAAAACGTTGAATATTTGACAATAAAGAAGAAAAACATTCAAATATTTATGGACAACCCTCAAAACAAAGCCTTTATTAATATGAAAAAGAAAATGCTTCAACAATATATAGGATAAAATGGCTTTTCCTACCAATGGGCGACTGACTCACTGGTGAGGTGAACAAGTGTTTTGTTGTCCACCAGGGTTCCATTCTCACTTTGATCTTAATTAAATTAGATTGGGTGTATGTCCTGAGCAATTTTGGCAAAATAATTACCGTCAAGTTAACACCTTATGCCAATTAAACTCTACTCCATGGTGCATGTCTTGAGCAATTTCGGTAGAATAAATACCCCTCGGAGTTCACAGAATAAATACCCCTCAGATTTCACACCTTGCGCCAATAAATACCCCTCAAAATTCACACCTTATGCCAATGAAAGTTTGCTCAATGGTGCAGCCACTCGAGGCACATTTTTTGAAGCATTACCCCAAAATGCTTTCCTAGATAGGTTTAGATGTGAATCCATGCTTGTCCAAGAGGAATATGGACACTGCACTTGACCTAGGAATTTGTTTCTCATAGATTACCCACATGAAAACATTCCCAAATATACTTTTGTATCAGGCTTAAGAGCTCGTCTAAAGCCTTTAGGCAGGCTCACTTATCTCTTGCATGTGGGATAACTAATTTTACACAATAAACTTTATTTTGTTAAAATTTCAAATTAATACCACTAATTTTTGTTACCCTAAAGCTGTCATTCAACCTTAAATTTCTCTTTAAACCTAGTTGGCTCTTCTAACTCCAAACTGATTTTTCTTAAATCCATGAAGCCTATAAACATGTGGCATGAATAGTTCAACAACGTGTGAGAATTTGTCAGTAGCACCCTAGAAATAACAAAGATGGAGATTTTCCCTCCGGCCTGAGGCAAACTTCTAATGACAATATTAATGGATTCTCACCTTTTATTCGGAATGGGCAAGGCATAAATTAGTCTTGGACTTCTCACAGTCTCTGTTTTATTCCTCTAATAAGTCTCACATGAAGCAAAAAATATTTTTCACCTCTTATTAGAGTCCATTCTAAAAGAAATTACTCTTGTTGTTATATGTCTTAAAGAAGCCAGTGTGACCAGCAGCATGTGAGAAATGGCATTCTGCTAAGACCTTTGCTTTGATTTGGAACTAGGTGCAAGGTATATAGGTTATGTCGATAAGTGTAACTCATGTAGGAACTTCTTACACATGTAAGGTGTGAATGTGTGAGAAGTGGTTTAAGACAACTTTTGGTGACCACCTAGTAAAACTGTGAAATAATACCATCTTGTAATTTCACTTAGTAAATAAAAGTGAAAGATCAATTTCACTAGATCTCCTAACTCTTTAAAATGTAAATGAAATATTCTAGATATTTTTGGAATATTAGTGATTTGTACTTGATCTAACTTAGCTGTACACATAATTGTTGAGAAAAGGTGGTTGCACGGATTAAAGAGATTAGTTGCTAAGATAGGGGAGATTAATTTTCTCAATTAGAGTCTGAGAGCATAAATAGAACAAGATGAGAGAAGTTGTATGAAAACATTTTTGGACATCAAAAAGACAAGAGATCAGAGAAAGATCAGCTGAGCAGATTCAAAGCACATGAGAGGAGCCAAGGTCACATCATAATTCATATTGAACAGTGTTGTACCGCAATTCAGTAAAGCGTGGGTTTGATTATCTAGCAAAGAGATAGAGCAGATCTGAGTGTCCACGAAGCTGAAAACCTCAGTTTTGACATGTACTTGTAAGTTTTGATCATTACTGATAAGCTGATTTGAAGGATAGAATTATGTGTGTACTTGAAAACCTATTATGAGTCCATTGTTTAGGTTTTCTAGTTATATGTGTGACTGTTGCATATTCAGAATTTCATTCAGTTATTAAAGTAATTCAAGATCTAAGTTATTTGAGAAAGAAACACAAGACAATTGTCCTCTTGAATAATAAAAATTTCACATGGTATAAGAGGATCATCTCTAATTGAGATCTTCAAGGGTTTACAACAATAGATCAACTACCAGAATCAAAGACCAGCAATTAGAGGGTTTCATTATTGTTGCTTGAAGGACTAACCACTCTTGCAGGTATATTTTTGTTGTTTTATTTTCATATCTGAAAAGTTTGTAAAATAGATCTCAGAGATGGCAACATCAAGTCTCAAATTTGAGGAAAATTAGATGGTGCCTCCAGATAGGTGTCATCAAAAGCGAAGGTAACATTGTTTTTGAAAGAAAACGATCTCTAAGATATTGTCAAGAATGTTATAATTCAGTCTACAGATCTGCATGAATTGGCATCACATAAAAATAAGGAAGTGAAGGCCCAAATTACTTCAGGAAAGGGTCCAAATCCCGCCTCAGGAAAAAAATGACGAACTCTTTGTCAGGAAGGTCAAACTGCATATACAATTGAAGATGTTTTCATGTACAATTGTCACAAATGCTGGTGTGGAAGGTGCAGTGGTTGTTGGGAAATTACTGAGCAATATAATCTTGACCTTAGCTACGATGCTAACTAAGGTGAATACACTGATAAGGTGAAGGCAGGGATTATTGATCCCCTAAAAGTGATTAGAGTTGTTTTGGTTAATGCTGCAAGTGTGTCTTCCTTGTTAACCACAACAAAGTGCATCATTGTTGTGATTATGAAGGATATGTTGGAAGTCCCAGGTATGAGAGACAGTATGGGTGGAATGGACTACTAAAGAGCATATCTAGATCAGTGTGCCTTCTGTGTGGTGTCCTGTTCTGAAAATAGGGTTAAAGTTCAGGTTGTCTGGTGTCCTAATTTTGAAGGTTAAACTTTGGGTCAATTAGTTTGACCCTTGTTATTGTCTCGAGCATTACATTTCCCATTACTAGGAGAAATTGCTTGTGTATTCAATCTAACTTGGAAAAAATTTCAATTGAAGTGCCCTACAGTTCTACCACCTATCTTTTCTATAGGGAAAAAACGTAATCCTTATCAAGGACAGACTGGAGAAACGTTTTCCGTTTTCACCTACTGGAGATGATATTTTATTCAAAGAGATAATTTTTGAGAAGAAGAAAAAAATACGTGTTTTAGGCAAGAACCATAGAAGATTGGGCCTTGCAAAATCCACGGAAGATTGGGCCTCGCAGAAGGAATGGCTGTAACTACATAGCTTGTAAACATGTCTTATGGTGTGAAAGGGTAATTGCCAGAAGCACCACACCTGTTAATGCTCCACAATACTCCCCGAGGATAGTGGAGTTAATCATCTATCTATAAATGTGTGCACCAGCTAATGCTCCTCGAACAATTTATCTGTTCGCTGAAAAGTGTCCCAAAATGTTTCAACACCAAATTGTTCCAGAAGCGCTTGAAATTTGAAAATTTTCCACCAAATTGTTTGAAAAGTGCCCGATCGATTTTTGATTTATGTAATAATTACATAATTTTAATGGGTTAATTAGGATCTATTGATTTAATATTTATTAATTGTTTTATTTGGTTTAATTTAACGGGTTAATAAAAAATTATTGATTTAAAATATATTATATATATATTAAAAAAAAATTATCTTAATAATATAATATATTTTTAGTAAAATATATAAAATTAAAAAATTGAGATGTATTTTCAAAATTGTTAGATTTTTTGAGGGAATGAAAGCACTAGCCCAACTTTAAGTGCTTTTATGGGAGTCTGTTGGAGGGAATTATTTATGCTAATAAGTATCATTGGATTCAGCGTAAGTTGGAAGATGAATCAAGCGGTTTGAGAATAGAAATGCACCAATCTAGACCTGTTTTAAACCCTTAAACATCCACCATAGTTGAGGCAATGTTGAGAGGATTACGAGCTCAGTTGAATTTAGAAAGAGCATTTTCAAGGCTTGAGGTGTAAGCTGTAACAACCACTATAAGTAGAATCTAATGAGCTTATCATGACCTCATTATAAATAGATATGGATTTATTAAATGAGAGCTACCATCTTGGCACATGTTTCTATTTTGAAGAGTTTGTTAGATTGGTCGAAGGAATGTCCGACCTCGAGAGTATGTGGAAAGCACAATTGGTACAATGCACTATGAGGTCAACAAATCTATTTGGAGAACACTCCCTTATTCTCAACCTCCTAATTATTTGAAGGTGACCTTGCAGAGAAGATGAGCTTGTTGATATAGGCTATATGATGAGGGTTTGAAATTATGAATGATAAATAGTTTGAAAAATCAGTGCAAAATCTTTCCATTACCTAATGACAGATCTGACTATCAACTTAGAAAAATATATGTTGAAACATATTGCAAGTAGTTTGTACATGTAGTTTTGCTGCCATTACTAACCATTATAGAATTACAATGCCAGAGAAGGGTCTCAGAGGACACGCAAGTGGAAAATACTTATCTATCACATAAACAACAGAATCATGGGCTTTGGTATGTCCAAATATGTCTCAACCCTTGTTGGAAATACTGGGGGGGGTGAATTGATACTTCTTAAAATTTTCATATTATGTTAGTTAAAAGGTTAAGCCAAAACTTAAGAAGTAGAACAAAAATAATAATTTCATTAAATATAGTGAGGACTTTGATTCTCACTTATAAATATGGGCTCCAACTTGTAATATAAGTTCTTTGATTCTTCGAGGTGCCAACCTTGTGTTATCTCAAGATCAGACCCTGGAAGGCTGCAGACCAGGAAGACCTCAAGTAACTATTACAAACCTACTTTAGGCTAAGGCTTAGCCTCCTCAACCTGAGAGGGCTCTCTCTAAATGGATTAATGATTTTGATTAAAAATAAGATGGCTAACTCTTATAGAACAACTGTAACAAATATGAATGGTGGAAACACATTTAACAACTATCCATTGGGCTTATGGAGTCAACAACACCTCAATATCACAATGAATTCAACCTTACATGGAAGTCAGGGCATTCAACATTTAAACATTCAGAACATAAACTCATATGGGACCACACAATTTATAAATGTATACAGGAAGTCAGAGCACATTCAGTGAATTTTGAGTGATTATACATCCATACTACTGTAAGAGTTAAGAAAAGGACAACATCACATATTCTGAACATAAAAAATCCTTCATGAATCCTGAGAAGCAAGGTCAAATATGTATTACTGAAAATGAGTCTTACATGAGCCAAATACAAGCTTTTCCATAAAATTTCCAACCCTGAGTACATTGATGCTTCAGCTATATATAGATCTCTTTACATAACTGATATTCCTCCTCAAGCATGAGGGGAATTCGAATTCATCCTACTATGACACCTAATGATACTTAAAACTAACTATT
>APFE030355799.1:85504-109235 GCA_000404065.3 Pinus taeda
CCTAGAGACCTAATACAACTAGGAGTGTAACTCCTTATTATGATTACAACAACCATATCTAAACATTTAAAGCATTCTTTGACACCTAACACTCCATGAAATCGAACTTGATGAAGCCTCCCACCTGACTGTTGAAGGCAAACCCTAGAAATTAGGGAACATGTTTCCCTGTTTTTAAGTTTAGGATCCCTGAAAATGGAACGTGTGACAGAGCCTTTATCTCTTCATCCATGACACATTTTTCGAAACGGAAGGATTTTTGTATATTCCAGGATGTCTAGAACAAAAACCTCTCTTGGTTTTGTAAAATACTTCTCCAGCTGTCCAGAATCGATCCTTGAAGAAGACGTGTAAAACAGGAAACTTTGATTTTCAAAAACTGCACCTACAGCAGTTTCGTAGCGCAAGTTTGGTCCTTTATTTCTCCCAGATCATGATGTATTTGAGGAAACTGAAGGAGTTTTTTGTGAACCGATCCGTGATAAAAAAAAAAAACCTCTCTTTTTTGTTTGAAACACCGTCCCTACCTCCCAGAATATGCCTTTGAAAAACCGGTGTAAAACAGAGAAATATGCCTATGAAAAACTGCACCTACAGCAGTTTCGTAGCAGAAGTTTAGTCTTTCATTTCTCCCACCTCAGAATGTATTTGAAGAAAATGAAATAGGTTTTTGTAGTGCAGCATGTTAGCAAGAAAAACCTCTTTCAGTTTGCAAAATGGAGTTCTCAGAGGCTCAGGAAAGCTTATGTAAGTTGACTAGTAAAAACCGTTTTTCTCTGCTAAAACAGGCTGCTACAGGGTTTTCGTAGCGCGCTACGAAAACACTTAGGGTGATTTTTTAACTATGAAAACCTTGACACAAGTTTGACACATCAAATGTTAGGTGATGTGGGGCCATTGATGGGCAAGAACGGAGTGTTGACCCTATTTGACCATACCAACAAGACTCTTTTATAGATCTTAGACACGGAAACAACCATGGAAAGAATAGACCAAGACTAACATGAATCCTTTGGAATCAAACTGATGTCAAAACACATGGTGAGGCTTTTAGGACATGGAATGAGGCGATGAAACTTTATTTTAATATGGACATGAGACTCTAACCCTATGAATTAGACTCTAAAACATAAAAATGACTTCACCATGACTTACCATGACTGATACAAGAATTGAGAAACCATGTAAGTTGTCCAAATTTTTTTAAGGAAGTTTTACAGTGATAACAGTGGCTCCACTTGGGATAGTGTGCCCTTGTGGTACACTAAGAACCTGTAGCTCCAGTGCCACTATCCATCCTCTAGAAGAAAATTTTGAATTTCTTCCCAATTTTCTCCTCAAGCCTTTAGTGATTGTTGAACGAATAATTCCAACTGCACCTACTAAAACAGATGCTCAGTCAACCTACTCTGAGCTTATTTGCATTGTTCTACCTACCTACCCTATCAGCTGCAAGCTCCACCCGTAGCTCAAGCAACATGATATTTCCAATAAAGCCAATCAATTGTCCTTTCTGATATTGGAGGCTCTTGACTGCATTCAACCTCAAAATAACCATGATAGTGAGATGACCAAATCAACTTATAATGTATATGATGTTCATAATGCAAATGAAATTGAAATACTGATGTGCAAAACTTTTCCATGTATTCACTTATAGATTCAAAGAAGACATGATTATTTTGATGATCATCATAACATTCTACATCTTTAGACAATTGATTCTCAGCCACACATGATTTCTTTGATATGCTATCCAACTGCTCTTCTAAATGATTCCCACAAACAATGTAATTTTCCTCCTTATTATGATCATTCATTGATGTAAGTTGCTGCAAGGCAACACAAAATTGAACAACCTTTTCCTCTACCTGAGGATTATCAAAGCTATCTTCCAGTATTTCTTCTTGTTGTGTGTAATCATTTTCATCTTCATTATGATTCGAAGATTGAGAAGACTGTTGCATCTCTACATCAATATCAGAGGATTGAACATGGTTTTCATAAGTAAACCCCTGTTGATCTTCATGTTGCATTTCATGAGAGAATATATTTCTTCTTGGTTAATGAAATGATTGTTATGAAGAGCCTCTAAAATTCCTTCATCATAAATTCATCATCACCATAAAAATCCCCAAGTACTGAATAAGACTTAAAAGAATGTCACAAACAAATTTGAGCAACATAAGAAGGATGACATACCTTATAAATCTCATAAATTCATCATGAAAAACTAGCAAGAAATATATTAACCATTTTCCAGATTTTATACCAAGACCATGCTTTTCCTTCGAAAAGTGTCATAACATCCTCATGAGACAATCCTCAGGAAACTGAACCTTAAGATTGCGTACATGCATATGAAACCTAACCAAATGAAGAGCAGCATTGTCTTTCTTTTCATCTTTGAATATTGGAAGATCGTCTAACCAATCAACCTTTAGCATAGGATTTGGAAAACCAGGGATATGAGACTGATTCATAGGAGCATACCTGGCATTCATTCTTGCAGTGGAACTCATCTTGAAATTTCATCAAGCTACTGATCTTCTAGCAATGGAGTCACCTTCCAATTTGTTATTTGATGTGTGGAGTCGCCAAGGTAGATTTGCAGCCTCAAAAAGATGTCTGAGCTCCTGCTACCTTCAGAAGTTCAGCTTCTTGATTTTAGGAATGGATAGACTTCAGGCTCCCGGCAGACGCACCAAAATGTTATCTCAAAATCAGACCCTGGAAGGTTGCAGACCAGGAAGACTTCAAGTAACTGTTTCAAACCTACTTTAGGTTGAGGCTTAGCCTCCTCAACCTGAGAGGGCTCTCTCTAGATGGGTTAATGATTTTGATTAAAGATTCAGATGGCTAACTCTAATAGGACAACTCTGAGAAATATAAATGGTGGAAACACTTTTAATTACTATCCATTGGGCTTATGGAGTCAACACACCTCAATAAAACAATGATCTCAACCTTACATGGAAGTCAGGGCATTCAGCATTCAAACATTCAGAATATAAACTCATATAGGACCACACAGTTTATAAATGTATACAGGAAGTCAGAGCACATTCAGTGAATTCTGAGTGATTATACATCCATAACACTGCAATAATTAGGAAAATGACAACATCACATATTCTGAACATAAAAAATCCCTCATGAATCTTGAGAAGTAAAGCCAAACATGCATTACTGAAAATGAGTCTTACATAAGCCAAATACAAGCTTTTTCCATAAAATTTCCAACCCTTTGTACATTGATGCTTCAGCTATATATAGAGCTCTTTACATAACTTGGATTCCTCCTCAAGCATGAGGGAAATTCGAATTCATCCTACTATGACACCTAATGATATTTAAAACTAACTATTAAATGCAAATGACACCTAACTAGGAGTCCTAGAGACCTAATACAATTAGGAGTGTAACTCCTTATTATGATTACAACAACCATATCTAAACATTTAAAGCATTCTTTGACACCTAACACTCCATGAAATCAAACTTGATGAAGCCTCCCATGTGGTCATCTGACTGTTGAAGGCAAACCCTAGAAATTAGGGAACATGTTTCCATGTTTTTAGGTTTAGGATCTCTGAAAATGGCACGTGGGACAGAGCCTTTATCTCCTCATCCATGACACGTTTTTCGAAACTGAAGGAGGTTTTTGTAGTACAGGATGTCTTGAACAAAAAAATATCTTGGTTTTTAAAAATAATTCTCCAGCTGTCCAGAATCGATCCTTGATGTTCCTAGAAACTAGGAGACTGTCCCTTGCTCTGTTCTGGCTGAAAAATGGGTCTTGGGACAGAGCTCATAACTTCTCCCAAAAACCGTATTTAGAAAAACTGGAGGAGGCTTTTGTGAACTAATCCATTCTAAACAAAAACCACTCTTGGGTTTTTGAAACACAGTCCCTACCTCCCAGAATGTGCCTTTGAAAAACAGGTGTAAAACAGAGAAATAGGCTTGTGAAAAACTGCACTTACAGCAGTTTTGTAGTGCAAGTTTTATCATTCATTTCTCCCAGATCATGATGTATTTGAGGAAACTGAAGGAGGTTTTTGTAGTCCAGGATGTCTAGAACAAAAACCTCTCTTGGTGTTTTTAAAATACTTCTCCATCCGTCCAGAATCGATCCTTGAAGAAGATGTGTAAAACAGGAAATTTTGATTTTGAAAAACTGCACCTACAGCAGTTTCGTAGTGCAAGTTTAGTCTTTCATTTCTCCCTGATCATAATGGATTTGAAGAAAGTGGAAGATGTGTTTGTACTTCAGTATCTTAGGAATGAAAAGCTCTTTCACTTTTCAGAGATGAGCTTTCAGCTGCTCAGAACCTCTTCTAGAAGTTGACTGGTAAAAACAAGTTATGAAATAATGATCACCTTTATAACATATAGCTTAGAGTTCAAAGATGTCCTTCTTATAATTGTTTGCCCTTGCTGAATGTTGAAACTTTTTAAATGATCATTTGTAGAGATTCCTGTTTGAGAATATTTCTCTTTGTCTCTCAAAATTGGTCCACTAATTCATAATATGCACCTACAGCAGTTTCGTAGCGCGCTACGAAACTGCTGTGTAATTTCAAAAACACAGTTTTATGCCAAATTTTAACTTCTTCGAGTTTTATTTTCTTTGAAATGAATTTTCCATATGCCATGAGGCTCTTCAAAAGTGAATAAACTGATACCATTCTTCAAAGTATACTTCAAAAGGTGATCCACATCCAAACTTTAGGATTTAACCTTACTTGCTATGTAGTTTTTCTTAGCTGAGTATATCCTTCAGGCTTGCTTAACTGAATTTGCAGGTCCTCAATCTATCTCACTTACCTCTGGCTCTACCTCTTGTAACCATTTTAAATGCCTAATCACAGGCCTTCTTGGATTAAAAACAAACTCTGAGATCTGGTCATCAAATTGAAGCTTTTTGGAAGATTTAACTCCTTTGGTTTTGTTCTTGTTGGCTTCCAATAGCTCTGCTTGGACCAGAGAGGTCTCTTCTATGTAGATGGTGTGGATAAGGTCGTTTAAACTTCCCTTTGAAGCTGAGCTTTCATTAACAATCACTATCTTGGTTTTTTCCTTGGCTAATTGACTTCTGGTTACTCTTCTTTTGACTGTTTCATCTGTGAATTGTTCTTGTATCTTTTCTTTGATCTGACCTTTCATTTTTTTTAAGCCTGCTGGGGTGTGTCTTGAATTACTAATGGTCTTGTGGGCTTTTTTCTTTCTGTATACTCCCCCATGGAATTCCTGCAACATGAATATTAAAGAAGTCTGCACCATCATGAGTTTGTTTGCACAAACCTTTTTCTTTGAAATTTTGTCAGTGATAACACCTTGAATGAGGATAAAAAGCCTCTTAGACCAATCCATGCACCAACCTGGTCAATATGAGGACACTAATCCTCTTAGGTTGAAGCCTTTAACTATACTTAAAAACACACACACACACACACACTTTATCAAAATACTTCAAAATCATTCCTTCAAGATGTCTACCATATAAACCTCTTGTAAAATCAGGGAAGATTTTACACTCAAGATGCTCATGTCTATTGAACATAGGCTATTTAATGATGATATATGGTTTATGTAATTTGAAAAAGACTTTATACAAATAGTGACATCCCCCAAACCATGTTTGGACAATGACATCCAACCATCATCAGATAATGTGTTCACTACCTCAATTGTCATCTTCTATGCAAGGAATGTAGATGACTCGTGTAAGATACAAAGTGTTTCAAGGACACTTGAAGCCTCTAAGTCATGTGATCAACCATGATGAGTAATGCTCCTTTGCCTTCACTAGGTCAGATCAAATACCCACTAGATAAGAGTTCACCATACACATCTTTGAGATTGTGATACCATATGCATACAATCAACACATAGACATACATATGTTTATTATTTATTGATCTATGCACATGTTTACACTATTCATACTCTATTGCATTTTTACTATGCAATTGCTTCCTCGCATTATGAGAGCCTTGAAGCTTTTGCTTAGCACACTATGTGATCCTGAATTCTTTTAGGCAAGGGATTATAGTTAACTTCAGGGGATAGTGAATTCCTTGGTGGCAGTCTTTTAAGAAGGCTTGAACATTTCCCAATAAGACTCATGAGACATGCAACATATTAAGGGTTACCTCCAATTCAGCAATGACCCTTTCCTTGGCATCAATGGAAAAACTCTCAAAACTCCACGCATTCAAGTGTCTCCTTGAATATCATAATCTAGAGCCTCTTTTGCTCCTTTGTGTCATGCACGGAAGAGTGTAAAATGACCCATTGGAACATGAAATAATGATGAAAACTCTTTGAATGATGGCACACTCAGCCGAATGGTGACATGGACTAGTACTTGGAAAACTTTGGAAGGAGTGAAAACAATCCTAGACCTAATACCTAGTGACCAAATTTTACTTGAAGGCTCAGTGAAATGACAAAAATTTGATTTCAGCACCCCAAGGCCACTTTATAAGAGCATATTTGATCATTGGTGGAAGACTGCAAAGGCTGACACTAACAATGGCATTATCAGGTGGGAACATTGATAGATTTGATGAGCATGATGGGTCGGTTAGAGGAGTACATTTTCACAAGGCTCAGTCGTGTTTGTGTCTGTAGGTAAGTCAACTGGCTTGGATATTTATTTCATGTTTTGTGGTCCATGTGAACCTATTTTTTTATGTATTTTAGAGATTGAAAAGCGCTTTGAAACTGATCACGAATGTTCATTTTTTAGTAGTTCCATCAATTGGACGATTGATATGGATTTCAATGGATACATTTTTATATCTTGGAATGGTGGGTGTCTAACACCTTGGTGACATGGAGAGGGTCTTGAACACATTGATGTTGTGTGATTCCCTCATTTATTTTGAAAAAAAATTCATGGATCAACTAGGAGATTACCTTTACTTGCTTTGAATTGTAAAATGTCTGGAAATTACACACGTCTAGTGGCAAGTTTTGTAGTGGTGTCAATTGGGTCTAGCTTGGGTGGTTGGGAAGAAAATGTTATCTTTCCCTGTTTGTGAGTCAATTGTTGTTTGGAGCTCTTCTTCATGAGCTATGAGGAATAAAGTCAATTGTTTTTTGGAGCTATGTGGAATATCTCAGTCTCACTATCGGATGGAGGGTGGGGTGAGAAATTACGCGCAAGGAAAAAGGTCGCAAGGTAATCAAACTGGTATACCTAGTTTAAAACCTTCTGAATGGGCGGAGATTAGGCCAGATGATAAGTCCTTCGTGATTTTGGCAGACTTAGAAATGCCTCTCATAGTGTAGCCACTTAGCCAAAGGAGAGCTACAAGAAAAAATCCCACCCTCTCCCATCCAAGGAACAAAGTTATTTTAGAATTGGTAGTTTTAGCGAAGCTTCCCAGCCATGTAGCTTCTTATGTAGACATTGTACGTGTTTATTTATGACATTTAAAGAGTGATTCCTTCAATTGTAAATGATATTAACTGCAAGTCATCTGACATAACAGTCAAAAATACAATTACGAAAAGTTGTTATAACTCCAATTTACTTGTTAATGTTACAGGGAATGTCTTTAAGATCAATATATGGAACTACAATATGCACCGCTACCTATATCTGGAGAGTTAAGTTCCACAATGAGTATCCTTAGATTGTCAGTGCCAATGACGAACAAACAATAATGATATGGATCTGGTAATCCTGAACTTGTATCTGACCTTACTGGCGACATTTTTTGTGTAATGTGTGTTTCTTTTCATCATAAGGAAGATTTGGTCATTTGAAGCCCCTTGGATCAGACTGATTGTGTATGGGATATTTGTGCTCCGAGGAGGAAAACCGTCTGCTGATGATATTAAGGTTAACACAAATGAACACAGATATTTTTGGAGAGGGTGATGCTATTGTCAAATATGTTTTGGAATGTCATGACCGTGGAGTGAACTGGGTTGCTACTTTTCATCCCAGCTTGCCATTGATTGTGTTAGGAGCAGATGGTCACCAAGAAGATTGAATGGCATGCAGATTCAATTGCTTGGGGAAGTTATATCTATTTCATTAGAGATATATTAACTTCTTTTCTTTTCCTGTTACTCCTCTTTCTTGAGTAGCATCTCAGTTTGCATGTAATTCATTTGTGAAAAGTTAGTTTGTTTTGTTCTCGAATACCAAGGCCTGGCAAGCTGGATAATTTAAGAGGGCATGTGGAAAGTTTGTAGATAATTCATTTGTGAAAAGTTAGTTTTGTTCTCAGAGATGAAGGCCTGGGAAGTTGAATACTTTAGGAGGGCACGTGAAAAATTTGTACATAATTCACTTGTGAAAAGTTAGTATGTTTTCTATTCTCAGGTACCAAGCTTGGGAAGTTGGATATTTTAACTTTTAAGAGGGCATGTGAACTATATGTCTCATGTGATGTTCCATCCATGCCACGAAATTTTTGTTCACATTTAAAAGATAAAAGTATCTGAGTTTGAGATGTATCCAAGTATTGTAGAGGTGTCCAAACATTTCATAGAGACCATGATTGCTTTTGGATCCTTGTAGCACATCTTGATATGAATCTCTTTGCTGTTGGGCATGATTGTGGGATGATTGTTTTCAAGTTAGAAAGAGAAAGATCTGCTTTTGTTTTTTATGAGGGAACCCTATACTGCAACAATGAACGTTTTTTGTTTGCTCATCAATTTGCAACTCAAAAATACTCTCAACTTATACAGATAAGAAGGGTTGGATCCATGAATTGGATCAAGGATGATGATCATTTTTTTTTAACCCCATGGAGAATGTTGTCCTAATACATTTGGATGTTGATGGTGGGTGATATGAACTTATTTCTGGGCCAGAGGATAGTGTTGGGACTTGGGAGAAGTGACGCAATGCAAGAAGAAAAGACAGCGACTTGGAGGACCTGTTGCCTTTTTTGCTTGCAATCAATCGGCAGTCACTGACATGAGTCATAACCAAGTGATAAAAATCATAGAAATAAGGTGATCAAGAAGTATAGTTGTCTAGTAATTGTGGATACAATTTTATGTGCAGGAACATAAAACCTTCTTCTTGGGCCAGAAGATAGTGTTAGGACAGAAGAGTGACACAATGCAGGAAGAAAAGACAGCAACCTTGGTTTGCAACAGAGGATTGTACCTGGGGACCTCCGTATTCCTTTTGTTAAATACGTTTCGTCAGATGACATGGAAAATGTAGCCTTGCTGAGCAAGCATGCAATCATCACTGGAAGCAAGGATCTTGTACATTGTTCTCTGCATAAGATTATTTGTGTTAAAACTTAAGAGTGGTGCTTGGGGTGACAATTGTGCTTTGTTGTCTTCCAAACAAAAACAGTGGCCTTATTGGAACACTTGATGTTCAACTATGTATAATGAAGGTGTCTGAGAATTATGTTAATCGCATGAATGAGTTGGAAATAACCGTGTCATACAGATTGATGCATGAGTATATATTCAAGCTGGCACTGATAAAAAGGAAGTATGACAATGTTATGAGCATGATTAAGAACTGATTTGTGGATAAGCAGTGATTTCTTAGCTGCATCTGAAGGGCTTCCTAGAAGTGGCTCTTCACTTTTTCAAAGATGAGAAGGCATGATTTAACTTAGCAGTGTAGGGTGAAAGTATTCAAATTGATGTTGCTTCTGCAAAACAGAGAGATGTTAAGGTCACTGGTATACACTTGGAACTGAGGCCCTTTGGTAAGGAAATGCTGCCATTGTTGAATATGCTTACCAAAGATTAAAGAATTTTGAAAGGCTATCATTTTGTATCTTTTCATGGACAATATTGATAAGTTTTTGAAGATGTTGGGGATTGCATAAATATAAATTGATGTTATGGGTCAGTTTCACAATGCCCATATGTGAGTGCAACAGTTCATGGGCTTACAGAGATTGCTAATATGCTTGTACTTAATTGTTAGGTGGCAATCTGCCCACTCTGCCATCTGGAAAGAAATCATCACTTATTGTGCCTCCTCCATCAATTTGTTGCAATTGTGAATGGCTGTTATTGAGGGTTACCAAAGGCCTTTTTGAGGGTGGGTTGCGTAATGCAAGGGTTGCAGTCCATGAAGAAGAGGATGAAGGAGCTGCAGCCAATAGGGGTTAAGACCTTGACACTTCTAGTGGGTTGGATAATGCAGGGGGTGTAGTCCATGAAGAAGAGGATGAAGGAGATGCAACCAATAGGGGTTAAGACCTTGACACTTTTGGAGTTGAAAAAAAAAATGGCGAGGTTGTAGTGGTTGATGATAGAGAAGTGAGAGGAGACAATGACGATGAGGTAGGATGGGATGTAGAAGCTTTGAACCTCCCTACAGATGTTTAAGCTGCAAATGTTGCAGGTACAACTCATAACATCATTAGTTACGCCATCACCACGTATGCCAATAATTCAAATATGGATACAGAAAATCTTTTCTTGCAGGTGAGAATGTAGTTGCTAGTAACATTAATATGGTGATGCAGCTCTCAAGTCAACAACTTGGTATTAAGAATTTCACTCCATTAAAAGTTAAAACCTTTGTTTTTGTATCTTTACATGGGCAACCATACATACCTCCCTACATTTGTTTCTACATTGTGGTCTTCTTAGCAATAGAGGGAGGCTAGAGTGAGACTGCTAGCTCAAATGTCAGAGGTCCATGAGCTTTGGTATTTAAGCTTTTTCTATTAGATGAGAAACTTAGACTAGCTTACAAAGCCACAACAGATGGGAAGTTAGCTTACAAAGCCACAGCAAATGGGAACTTTAGTGAAGCATTAAGGTTATTTCTTACAATCTTGCACGCAATTCCATTTATTGATGTAGATTTCTTTTAGGTGGTTGAGAAGGTGAAGAAATTGATTGGAATTGCTAAAGAATGTGTTTTGGGTCTTCAAATGGGGGTTAAGAGGAAGTTAAGAATCATATTGTTGAACAACAAGAGATTGTAGCCTATTCTACTCATTGCAACATTTAAAAAGTCCATTTGAGGTTGGCTTTGCTGAACACCATAGGTGTTTGCTAGGGAAATTCAAGTTTTCCAAAACATAAAAGCTTGGTTTTTCAGTACATTTAACTACAACAACAAGGATGGCCCTTTATAATCCCTGCACAAAATTCCAAATACGAGACAATACTTACAGCTATTAGCTCTGTATAAACTATAAACTGAAGTCCCAACATGCAATAGCTGCTGTTCCTTTAGCAGCTCCAACAACCAACTCCTTGGACACTTTGGACTGCTCCTAGTGACTTGCAGCCCTCCTGGCATGCCCCCTGTACACTCAATTAGCAATCTACCCATCTTGCAGTTCTTCAGCTACATCCTGTAGGTCATGGTCTGCTTCCTCAGTCCTCCTGTAACAGACTTCAAAGCCTTGGCCTACTCCTTTCGTCCTTAGCCGCCTTGCTGTAGCAAGTTCACGTTGTCGCACCCCCTGCATGGAACTCTACAGGGCCACTAACTTGGCTTGATAACTGCTGGCAAATGAGCTCGCTGAAAACCATGCAACAAAGGCCCAGTAAGTTCTGCAGGCATGTGGGAGGCAGTTGCAGGATGCTAAAAACACTGAATTATGACTTCAGAAATCCTTTTGTTGTTTTTGGAGCAACTTTTACACCTCTATTCCGTGGTCAGAAGTATGTGTCCCGTCCACATTGTACACCACACTTTATTCGAATCATAAAGGGAAATCTATGTGCTATATGTGAGCTTGCAGTTGTGTTCTGGGTCTTTAGATGCTATTCAAGAGAAAGGAAGTTAAGGATGATATTGTTCAACAGAAAGAGCTTTCAGCTTATTTTAGTCATAGCAACCTTCAAAAATTCCATTTGAGGTTGGCTTTGCTGAATACCATGGGTGTTTGTTATAAGGGATGGAGCTTTAGTACAACAGCTAACTTTGCTTGATGACTATTGGAAAGTGAACCCCTGCAACCATTCAACAAAGGTACAACAAGTTCTGCAGGCATGCGAAAGGCAACTGCAGGATGCCAAAAAATTGAATTATGATTTTGCATTCAAAAATCCTTTTGTTGGTGGTGCAACAACTTTTACACCTATATACCATGGTCAATCACAAGGATGTGTCCTATCAATATTGTACAACATGCTTTGTTCCAGTCATACAAGGAAATATTTGCCCTATATGTGAGCTTTCCATTGTGGGTTCCGATGCTTCTGGGTGCTAAATTTGCATCTTTATTTCAACAAATTTCATTACCCATGCATATTTCCATATCAATATTGCACTATCTACCTTTGAGAGCCACGTTGAGAGATATGGCAGGACAATCACTAACAAGTCTTGGATAGACTTGAGGGTCTTCTTAAGAGACTGGAGGAAGTTGTTTATTGATCACTGAAGTGATAGTAGAAGTAAAACTTTCCATGTTTCTTCATTGTTTACAATTTGAAATTTCAGTCTATGTTTTTGCTTCCCTTTCTCAATCTCAGACGATGAAAAGTGCCAGTAATTTAGCTTTAGGTCTCGAGAATTTTTGATAGAATCCCCTGGGTGTTTATCCTATCTTTATCATGCAAGTGTTCTAGTGGTTTGTTTGAGTAGAAATAGGCAATAGGGTCTTATTATTCAATACCAGAAAGTAATGCAATTGTTTGAATGCTTTTTCATATGTAGGTCCTGTTAGAATCAGAACTAGTCAAATCGCCCCGTTGGACTGGGCATGTATTGAACTAGTGCGCTGACTAGACTGGTACCTAACCAGTACAGACTGGCCCTAATTGGCTGGACAAGAGACTTAAATTTTTATGAATTTTCTGAATGAATTTTCTTGTACATGCACAACAAAGCTGGTTTATTCTTTTGATGATGACTATAGATGTAAAGTAAACATTTGTGAATTTTTCTTAATGCCTAGAAATAACAATCCTCTCTTAATTATGACTCAAAATTTATAACTCTGAAGTTGTTATGTGTTTGAATGAAAACTATTTTACAAAATGCTTAAAAGAATTGGTTTGCATCTACATAACAATATTCATGTTTATACTTGTATGTTGGCCATAGGGCTTTAGATTTGGGTTTCTATCTTTGTTTACACAGGTATTCTAAGTTCAGAACATAACATCACTTTTACAATAGAAAGGCTTGGAAATTCTATAGCCAGCTGTTTGTGCTACATGCACTTGAAAAGGTGTCATCTATTTGCTGAAACCAAGGCATCTTTTAATGCAATTGACTCACAACAGGAAGGAAAGCTATGACACAATTTAGATTTTCATTATTTGTATATTAACCTGTCTATATGCTGAAAATTTAGTAGTGGGGTATATTATATTCATGCTTCCTAGGAAACTTACACCATGTGGCCTCATTCCTAATCTCAAACTAAACCTCGCAGCCAAACACTGGTTCATCTCAGGAACAAATTATAAGGCCTTTAGGGCTTCAACATCTAGGACTCTTTGGTCTTCCTTTTTCTTTGGAGGCATTGTCATTTGAAATTCAATGCATGTTATATTAGGATCCAAGGGACCAAACTTGGCATATAAAGAAAAAGCACTACTTTCTACACATGTTTTTATTACCAAACTAGGTGCACCAAACCTTTTTTAAATCCCGAACACTAGTAGTCAAATTATAGCATTTCATAGTAAGTCGTCTTCTGTAGCTGATATCAGAGGAAGAGATTGTTGTAGTAGAAAAAGGAGAGATTACCATGGGAAGCAGAGGGTTTAAAGAAACAAAGAATTGCTAAGGGGAGTAGGTCGTTTTTCCAGATCGAAAATGTATCACAAAAGGGTTGTTTGGGCCCTCAAGGAAAAGAACGGGGGCAGTTTCCCAGCATGCCAAACAATAAAAAATGTATCACAAAAGAGGTATTTGGGCCCTTAAGGAAAAGAACGGGGCAATTTTCCCCCAGCATGCCAAACAACCACAAGTGCCCAAATCCGATGAAAACCCTCCCAAATTCTATCCTGCAGAAGACGTGCTTGATTAGACCCACTTCCTTTTCACACAGTAAATCAATAGTTTGTTGAGTACCGAGATGCCCAAAAACTGAGATTGCTAAACCTATCAATTGCAATTCTCAAAAAGAGTAATGGGAAATTGTGAATCCAAGGCTTATGATGAAAAAAATATTAACCTTATGGAATAGTGCAGACAGAGGTAATCAATGGGGAGAAGAGGAACTTAGGTCTTTCAATGTTTTACAATTATTACACATCCATGCTTTGTTAGGTAAAAGCTGCAAACATGAAGAGCTATAAACTCTAGCACTCATAAAAAAGGAGCTAGAAAATCCAAAAAAGAGTGTAACCTCGTTGCATAAATGGCAGCTTCAACATTGCCCATTACTTCACTCAGTTAAGCAACACCCTATTCTTGGCACTGTCCACATTGCAGACACCAACCCTGATATTGAATCCTTTGGATAAGAGTTAGGTTACAATCTGTTTTTCATTGTTTTCTGTGGTACCTGCAACTAATACCCTATGCCTAGTGCAATAATTCAATGCCGAAGGTATGGTATGGCGGACGGTGGTAGACTGACCAACGAGAAGGAGAAGGGTACTGTTAAAATTTGCAACTAGGGCCAAAATACATGTGGGTCTACTTATTCATGGAAGCTTATACTTTTCCTAGATTACTCTCGTCGAGAGGTGTAGGATTGATCTAAAAATCATCCGATTTTGACATGTATTCATGGAGATATGAATTTAATTGTGTTATGTGACAATTCGTCAAGGTCGACGAAAAACCAAATTACCCCATCTATCTTCAACGTTTTACTATAAATAGAAGAGGTTTGCAAGTCATTTGAGACACACACTCATGCCTCTTATGATCTCTTCCTCCCCACTTGTTTGGGTTTTAGTGGAAGGAGGAGTTCCTAAGAGAATACGCTACCCTAAGAGAAGATTCCCTAGCTCCTAACATTGGCATGGATATGAAGGCCTAACACAGTTATGAAGATAGGCTTTTAACGCTGCCCTAAAGTCCTAAGCCCTAGCTGCACACACAACATTGTCAAGGAGGGCAGTGAAGTGTAAGCCCTCATAAAAGAGGCTTACACTCAGCTTAAGGATAAGCCTAAATTCCCTAGCCGCTGGTCACAATTTGTTGTTACAAGAGACCCTCAAAATGCAATAAAAGAGAGCCTTAATCTGATGTCTGAACAACTCCTAATGTCCGCTGTCATAATGGAGACTCTATCCACTGAATTGAGATCTATAAGCTGACCTAATTATAGGGAATACATGGTCACCCTAATGTTGTCCTTGAGTGCCCTAAACATTGTGGCCGCAGTCAAGGAGGATGCATATACTTAGCCTTCTATATGCTACTCGGACGCTGCCCTAAGTTGTAGGAAGGAGGCCTAGAAGAGGCCCTAATCTCAGGCCTGAAGAAGACTTAATTCGCTGTCACAAATACAGCTAATGTTTCAAAGGAAGCCTAACAGCGACAATGTTAATTACAACTGTTCTAAGGCATAGGTATGTTGGGGGCAACTGTATCTATATTAGAATTGTGAGGGCATTGCTGCCATTTAAGAACTTGGTAGCTAGTTGCTTTGCTAGGTTGCAAGCCATAGCAAGTAGGTAAGGCTGTTCCATGACAGTATTGATGAAAGTGCAACATGAATGGTACAACATCATGCAACATGAATGGTGCAGCGTAGTGATGATGAAGTGCAACATGATGGGTGCAACATAATGATGATGAATGGTGTAGCATAATGATGATGAATGGTGCAACATAGTGTAGCATGACAATGGTGCAACATAGTGCTACATAGTGCAACATAGTGATGATGAAGTGCAACATAATGGGTGCAACGCAATGATCATTGTATGTAGTATGATGAGTGCAACATAGTGTAATGAAGTGCAACACAGTGTAATGAAGTGCAACACAGTGATGGGTGCAACTCGGTGATGGGAGCAACACAGTGATCAGAACAACTCAGTGATGGGTGCAACACAGTGATGGGTGCAACACTGTGATGGGTGCAGCATGGTGATGGAATCACCTTGGAGAATCAATTGAAGTAGTATGCCTTCACCTGAGTTCAAATCAACTACCTCATGTGTTATCTTCTTACTGAAGATCTTTGTTGAACTATTGAAGAACATAAGAAGAATTGATCAAGGGTTTCCCCACATTAGGTTTTGTCCCTGGATGGCACCACATCTTGTGTCCTCTTGTCTCAGTTTGTTTTCTGCAATTTATGTTTATGTTCTATCTGCATTTTACTATCATGCTAAATGTGATTGCTAATCTGGAATTGATATTGAGCTAATATGGAAAATTAAAGTAAATTTTCTCTCAGCATAGAACATACCTAAAATTAATAGGTACAAATTGCCAGAGAGGAGTAGAAGTTTTCAAAACAGGGCGGAGGATGCCATAAAGAGCTGTAGAAACACGCAGGTAGGAGAAAACATGCCGAAAGCAATTTGTACAAATGGAAAATTTCCATTGGTTAGAAGGGCGAAATTTAAGCTTTCCCATTGGCCGGGGGTGAACAATGTTTGCCCACCCCAAGCCAACAAAGAGAACGCCTATCAGCGTAATTATGTAAGAACATGTACAAAGTTATTTTTAAAATTACTAGATTTAGATGTAAATTAAAATGTATGGTTTTTATTTTTTGATGGCTCTAAGTTGAGTTCATGAGCAAGGTTTAGATGCACTCGTAGAGATCTTAAAGGATACAAATATTTGATGTCTTGTCACTTGTATTTCCCATGCACAAATAATGTCACTAAGTATGAGGCTTTGATACAATGCCTTAAAAAAGTGATAGATTTGGATGTTAAATAGCTCCAACAAATAAGGATTTACAAATAGTTATCAAACATTTAGGAAATTCGATTCATTGTATTTTAATCACCTTAAGAATTATAGAGATGAGGCATCGTTTATTATTTCTAATTTTTAAACATTCAATATTAATTATGTACATTGAAGTCAAAATGCAAATGCAAATTTACTTTCAAACACAACTCCTATATTTATACCATTGGGAAACTTTTCTATGGACATGTTTTCTAATTAACAATTTTCTAGACCTTCTATACCAAAAAATATTACAAACTAGATATTTTTTGATGATGATGCCCCTATTTTAGAATTCCTCACATAGGGAGATACTTTTAGGGGATCAACCATTGATGAAAATTTACATTGTGATCAGCAAATTAATATATTGCCTCTAGATGCAAAACCAAAGAGTGAGAACTTATTTCTTAAATGTGTGGTTCAAATCTCTGTAACAAATAATACCCACAAAATATTAATCTAGGTATTGGATACGTGCCTATTGAGAGGGCTACATTTTTTCATTTCCTTAAGGAATTATAAAGACTTTTTTCTCATAGAATTACACTGATTCAAAGACCCATGACACTAAAATCATTTAGGATGTGGTATCATTCAAGAAATATATAAATCATATTCAACAAACATTCTTAGATATGTATTCAACAATATAATAACAAATGAAAATGAATATAAGAGGAAAAATATTTTTTATCATTCATCATTCCTTGTGGGTATCCAATATTGTCCCTCTTAGGAATAAGAATGGAGAAACCGATATTTTCATTGATTTCAAAAATATCAATAAAGCATTAGATAAATATAACTACCTTGTTCCAACTGTGGAACACATCCTCTAATGTATTTTAGGTTCTAAAATTTTGTCTATGTTGGATGATTTTTCTAACACCCCAATTCCAACCCCTCGATTGTCAATAACATGTACATGCAAAGATTAGGCTAGTGGGGGTATCATGCCCATGTTTATGTATGTGTATATGTTTTGGGACCAGATTATTTATTTGCATATGCTTTTATATGTTTTGAGGCTAAAAAGTATGGTGTTGCAAATATGATATTTCATGCACACTAATAAACGCATTAGCACTGCAGACCAAATAAGATGAAAAGAGTATGGGGGGTAAGATCCCATGTGCATACAAAGTGGGTTTCACATAACTTATTAATTATGATAAAAGTGCATTGGCTTCTCAAAAAAGTCCATGAAATGACTTGAGGGGTGTTAGGTGTCAAAAAACAAACATGCAAATAAAAGTATGTGTGTGGGAGCTACTAAAGGTTAAAGTTGTTATGTGCTTATTTGTGCTAAAGAAAATCTAACATTCGTTAGATTTCTTTCATCTTACAATGTTGTTATTAGCAATACAATTGTGTATGATAGAATGAAATCTCACATGTGTTAGCTTTCTTTTGCTTGATAATGTTGTTGTTGGCAATAGGCTTGTGTTTTTGCTAAATGTAAATATAACACATGTTAGAATTTTTTCACCTTACATTGTTTTTATGTGCTTGTGTTTGAGCTATAAGGAAACTTAGCATGCATTAGATTTCTTTCATAATGCAATGTTGTGGTTGGAAATTTGGTTGTTTGTGCTAGAAGGAAATATGCTAGAATTCTTTGACCTTGCAATGTTGTTATTGGAATTTTGCATGTGATTGTGTTAGAAGGAAATTTAGCACACGCTAGATTTCTTTTATTGCAATATTGTTATTGGCAATATGTTTCAGTTTGTACTAGAAGTAAATTTAGTGTGTGTTATATTTCTTTAACCCTACAATGTTGTTATGTTCTTGTGTTTGTGCTAGAAGGAAATCTAGCATGAGTTATATTTCTTTCATCCTGTAATGTGCTTGTGTTTGTGTTAGAATGAAATCTAGCATGCACTAGGTTTCCTTGCTGTGTAATGTTGTTGTTTTCAACATGGTTGTGTTTGTGCTAGAAGTAAATCTAGCGCGAGCTATAATTATTTCACCTTACAATGTTTGTGTCTGCGTGTGTTTATACTAGAAGAAAATCTAAAACACATTGATTTTTTTCACCTTGAAATGTTGTTGTTGGCGATGTGCTTATCATTGGGCTAGAAGGAAATTGTGGATACACTAGATTTATTTCACAATGCAATGTTTTTGGAAATATGGTTGCTTGTGCTAGAAGCAATGTTTTAAAACTCCGACTCCAATTCAGAAATAGCTGAGGGTTAGCTCCAACTTCGACTCCGACTAGGTATCGACTCAACTGGTTTGATTTGAATGACTCGGTAGTTGTAAAAAATACATTAAATATTTTTTTATATAAAAAACATAATTTTAAAGATTTTCATTCATGTTTCCAAACACAAAGCTTTAGAATATAGAGAGAAGACAACATATGATCAAAGTAGGCTCATGAATGTATCCATTATATCAAAATGGAACCTAGTGCACTGTCCAATACAAAGTTCATACCTAGCCACCACTTCCAGGATTATTTTCTGCCTCAGCCTAAGGACAATCACTAGACTACAACAACAATAATACCAATTCTCTGCCCCTAATGAAGTCTCAAAACCCTTGATTTAATTCTAGTCAAGCTCCAGAACAATTGGAGGTAAATATGTATTTATTAGTCCATTGCCAGAACGTTTTCCTTTTTAAAAACATTGTATGGCTCAATGCATTGTTTCAGTTTTCTAATTCATGCCACTAGGATAACCATACTTCAGCCTTGTAATTTTCAAAACTTTCTCACAATGATAGATTACTTTAGGGCTATAAATATGCAATAAACAACAACCCAACCATAGATATGTAGGAGGCGGAACAACTTTTGACAAATGTGCTTTAGGATTTTTTTCAAAGAGGCTAGCCGACCAAGTTGTTACCGAGCCACTCGAGTCATTACCGAGTCGACCAAGTTGTTATCAAGCTGACTGAGTCAATGACTGGCTCGATAACAACTCGACCAGCCATTCCATTTCGGTCGCCGAGTTGACTCGGCGAGGCATTGGCTCGGTCGGACTCGGTCGAGTAGGAGTCGACTTGGTCATTTTTTAAAACAATGGCTAGAAGGAATCTAGCATGTGTTTTGTTTCCTTCAGCTTGCAATCTGCTTGTGTTTGTGATAGAAATGAATCTAGCATGCACTAGACTTCTTTAGTCCTACAATGTTGTTATGTGCTTGTGTTTGTGCTAGAAGGAAATATAACATGCGTTAGATTTCTTTCAAATTGAAATGTGCTTGTGTTTGTGTTGGAATTTTTTTTAGCACAAGCTATATTTCTTATACTCTACAATGTTGTTGTTAGCAACGTGCTTGTATTTGTGGTAGACATAAATCTAGCACTTGCTAGATTTCTCACTCTACATTGTTGTTATGTACTTGTGTTTGCGCTAACAGGAAATCTAACACATGTTAGATAGATTTTCTTTTACCTTGCAATGTTGTTATTGCTAACATGTTTTTGTTTGGGCTAAAAGGAAATCTAGCTTGTGCTAGATTTGTTTTGTCTTGTAATGTTGTCATTGGAAATATTATATGCTTGTTTTAGAAGTAAATATAATGCAGACTAAATTTTCCTCACCCTACAATGTTGTTATGTGATTATGTTTGCATTAGAAGGAAATATACTATGCATTATATTTCTTTCACCTTGAAATGTTGTTATTTGCAACGTGCTTGTGTTTTTGATAGGAGGAAATCTAGCATGTGTTAGATTTGTTTTGTCTGGTACTGTTGTTGTTGGCAATATGTTTGTGAATTTGTACCAGAAGGAAATCTAGTACGTGTTATATTTTTTTCACAATTCAATATTATTTTTGACAATATAGTTATTTGTGCTAGAAGGAAATCAAATGCCTTGCATTGTTTTTATTTTGCTATGTGTTTTTGTCTATGCTAGAAGGAAATCAAATGCCTTGCATTGTTTATATTTTGCAATGTGTTTCTGTCTATGCTAGAAGGAAATCAAATGCCTTGCATTGTTTTTATTTTGCAATGTGTTTCTGTCTATGCTAGAAGGAAATTTAGCATGCAATAGATTTCTTTTTTTCTTACAATGTTGTTGTTGACAATATACTTGTGCTTGTGATAGAAGTAAATCTAACACATACTAGATTTCTGACACCTTGCAATGTTGTTATGTGCTTGTGTTTATGATAGAATGAAATATAACACACATTAGATTTCTTTCACCTTACAATGTTCTTATTTGCAATGTATTTTTGTTTGTGCTAGAAGAAAATCTTGTGGGTGCTAGATTCCTTTTTCCTTACAATGATGTTATTGGTAATATGCTTGTGTTTGTGCTAGAAGGAAATCCAACATGTATTAGGATTCTTTAGCCATAAAATAATGTTGTTTACTTATGTTTGCACTAGAAGGAAATATAGCATGTGCTAGATTTTCTTTTACCTTGCTTTAATGTTGTTGTTGACAACATATTTGTGTTTTTGCTAGAAGTAAATCTAGCACATGTTAGATTTCTTTCACCTACCAATGTTGATATGAATTTTTCTTTTTTTTCTTATGCTTAAATTTCTTTCCCCTTCTAAAGTTGTTATTGGCAATGTGCTTTTGTCTGTACTAGAAATAAATCTAGCATGTGCTACATTTAATTTTCTTTGCAATATTGTCGTTGGAAACATGTTTTTATTTTTGCTAAACATAATTCTAGCACATGCTAGATTTATTTCACCCTATAATGTTTTTATGTGTTTGTTTTTATGATGTTAAAATTGGAAACTAGTGCCAAACTCCATGTTGGTCATCTTATTAATGGCAGTTGATATTTTTCTTGGATCCCCCTCATCGAGAGGTGTAGGATTGATCTAAAGATCATCCAATTCTGATAAGTATTCATGGAGATCTGAATTTATTTGTGTTATGGGACAATTCGTCAAGGTTGGCCAACAACCAACTAAACCCCACTTGTGCCCAATGTTTTCGTTTAAATAGAGGTGGCCTTCAAGTCATTTCTACACACACTTGGGATATCTTCCTCTCTACTTGTCTTTGGGTTTTAGTAGGAGGAGAGATCCTAAGGACTAACATTGCCATATGGAGAAGCCCTAACGCTGCCCTATTGAGAAGCCCTAACACTACCCTATTGAGAAGCCCTAACGTAGCCTATGAAGAAGCTAATACGTTGTCCTAAGGGTGGTATGGATCTACCCTAGCCGCAACAAGCCTAGAAGAGAACAATGAGGAGTTCGGAGGCTATTCCAGGAGGTCAAGGAGCTGTTGAGGAAGGCCGCAACCCACATCTTGAGTTTGAGAGGCAGGGGGATTGTTTTGGGGTGGTTAAGTGAAGGAATATCCCCTAGAAGGTTTGCTGCAACTAAGGGATAGCTTGTTGTAGCAAGCCACAATAGATAAGAGGAGGCCGAAGGATGGAATAGGGGTTGGAATAGCCAAGCATTGCAGTCAAGGCTTTCCTCCCCTCTTAGAAAGGCAGACGCAGTTGTGGAGGGCTATTCTGGCCACATTTTGAAGGCTGTTAGGAATGTTGTTAGAATTCCCTAACCAGTGTAGAAATGCAGCAAATAGAAAAGCCCCAAAATAGTGATGATGATACATTGAAGCAGCATGATGATGGAAGCAACATGATGATGATATATTGCAGCAACATGATGATGGATGCTGCAGCATGATGGGTATAGTGAAGAAGTGTATCATAGCATAATGAGGGGCAACACAATGGTGAGGTGCAGTATTATGATATAGCAAGTTCATGGTGATGCAAGTATAGCACATTGGTACAATAGCATGCACGGGACAACAAACTAACATTGGGACAATTGTATGGTACTTAACAGTAAGTACACCAAGCATGCAATGGTACAACAACATGTAAGGGACAACAAACTAACATTGGGACAACTGTATGGTACTTAGTAGCAAGTACACCAAGCATGCAATGATACATCAACATGTAAGGGACATCAAACTAACATTGGGACAACTCTATGGTACTTAGCAACAAGTATACCAAGCATGAAAGGGACAAAAAGTAAGCAATGGGATAACAAACATGGACAACATGGTTCAACCATGACACATGGGACAACAATACAACATTAAGTGCAGCAATCATGAGGTCCAACATTGTGATGATGGGTGCAGCATGATGACGAGATGCAACACGATGATAGGTGAAGGAGTCACATTGGAGAATCAGTTGAAGCAACATGTCTTCAACTGTTCTCATGCATCATCTTCTTAGAGATGATCTATGCTCTCATTTAGATAAGTCAAAGTGTTGACTTCAGTTGTATATGTACTACCTCTCTGTCTCCCTCTCTCTGCTGAACTATTGAAGAACATATAAGAAGAATTGATCAAGGGTTCCCCACATTGGGGTTTGTCCCTGGCTAGCGCCACATCTTGTGTCCTTTTGTCTTGGCTTGTCTTCTGCAATTTATATTTATGTTCTATCTATAGTTTACTTTAATGCTGATGTGATTGCTAATACAAAAAAAATATTGAGCTAACTGTGAAAATTAAAATAAATTTCTCTAGAATAGAACATACCCAAAACTTAACATGGTATCAGAGTTGAGGTGAAGACAAAGCCCAAGAAAGAGTGAAAGAGCAATCACCGAAGACAGTTGGGAAATAACAAAATGATCAATGGTTTTTTCATCTGTTAGGCCCCTATACTACTAGTGTAACCCCTTATTGTTATTAGTACAACCCACTTATTATATTGATGTACCCATGTAGTACCCATATTGTTACTATTGTGCCCCATAGAAGCCCACTATTGTTATTATTGTGCCCTTACATTATTATTGTCATGTAGGCTCTGATTATGTTATGACCCCTTAGACTCCTATATATAGAAAGGAGGTCTTTTCATTTGTATCATCCAAGAATTGTTCATTTATGTAATGTAAAGGAGGTTTCCCCCTCAAAGGGGCTAAATTCTAAGGCGTTGATCTATCTTT